>VDFB02277385.1:0-122430 GCA_007258455.2 Sequoia sempervirens
GGTTTATGCTCAAGTTGTTATGATGATGCATTCTATTGATTCCAAGCTTGATTAGCATGAATTAGGGCCTCTTTGAGTTATGATAATCAATTTTCCCTTCATTTAATGGATTTGTAATAATTGAATGCATGTATGTCAAACCCTAACTTGTTTTGTTTTGGAAACCCTAGCTAAGATGTTGAATGACTAATCAATCGGTTTGGGGACTAAGGTTTGTGGCTAGTTTAAATTTGACTTGGGATTTAGAATCGAGCCCTGATAGATGCTAGTAGAATGGGAGAGTGTGGTTGATTATACTACCATGTATGAGGATATTTTTGAGGGAATTAAAAATTCATAATCAGAGTTGTGAACCCTTCAATGTTGCCATTTGTGGTTTCCACTTATCCAAGAAAAACCTAAGGTTCCCTTCTCATGAAATATGTGTCTTGGTGGAAAGCCTGATAACCAATTCTTTATGAAATATTTTAACCCACAGAAATCCCAAATAATGAACCTCGCTAAATCCTCCTTGCATTGGATTACTCAAACACTCAAGTTTCATGGATTTTATCTTTACCCAGATTCCTCAAGATTTTGTGATTTTCATTATGGAAAGTGAGCTGATGTAATGGATGTATAAATTGCACGTTATGGGTTAAATCTTAAGTGTTCAAGTGCATTTCCATCATATGGGAAGGTTATATCATGTTCATTTGATCTTTTGGCCTATTCATTACTCTTCTTCATGGAATCCTTAGGTGTCTAGATTCCCTGAAATCTGCCAGAGTCCAAAATCCTCAAAGTTCTTTAAAAACCAAAATATTCTAAAACTTGATCTTAAGGATTCACAACTTGATTGTGTGGGATTTTTATGATGAATTATGACTAATTACATGTTGCAATTTGGTTATGATATTAAATTTGATGATGCAATGATGTAATAGTATTTTTTCTTTGCATTTTAGTAATTATAGTATTTCTCTTAACCAGATGCAGGTAGAATCTAGCAAGACTAAGAGTTCAAAAGTAAAATCTACTAAACCAATCAAGGAGGAGCCCACCACCAGAGATGAAAATATGAAGTATGCATTCAAGGGTAGACTTCCAAAGTCCAAGATCATCTCTCACTAGGATAAAGTTGGAAACACAAACATGGGGCATGGAGACTATGAGGAATTCAAGAAAAGGATGTATTACAATGCTCCCATTCCCCTAGCTAGAATATGAGTGAATACAGGATTGGCACAAGTTGATGGATTTCCACCCTCGATGTAATGTCACTGGCTGATGCATTGATGCAGTGTAGCAGTTGTTGCTGTTTGCATTTCTGTCGTGTCGTATTTTGTCTTAAGCAGGATGGGGTAGAATCTGGCTGAGACAGGGGAGTTTAAGAAAATCACCACTAACCCGTCAAGGAGGAGCCCACCGCAGTGAAAGATGAGTATGCCATTCCGAGGTGCCAGACTTCCAAGAGTCCAAAGTCATCCTAGAGGATAGAAGTTAGGAGGCACAAAAACATGGGGCACTGCATCAGACTATGAGGGTGAGAAAAAGGATGTATTACTTGATACTCCATTTCTGGCTGCATCAATGAGCAGTGGTTGGCACAGGGTTGGTGGGACTGCCTCAGTGTAATTTTCCTAAATTGATTGTGGTGTGAAGCATTATGGATCAAATAAAGATTTGAATTCAGGGTGGGTCAAGGCCAGCTTGTCAGAATCTATACAGGGCGTTTCAATAATAGCTCCACATCAGAGTCAGTGAGTAAACACCGATAGCGAGAATTGCTTGATGAAGAGTAGATCAGTCCAAAGTTGAGGGGCATTAGAGAGATGAAGTGAATCAAATCTTGAGTTACAGCCCCAAATCTCATTATTCCAAGCCACCCAAACAGTTGTGCATAGGAGTGATTTTAAGTTGGAATATAGTCATAAGATCACTCTTCTCAGCAGAGTGATGGGTTTGGATAAAACCTCAATGTTTGAAGATTGGATATTTCATATTATGGATCAAATTCAAAAAGGGATAAATTATCATTGGGAAAGCACAATCAATGACAACTTAGATGTGCAATTGAGGAAGGTTCAAGAAGAAAATTTACAATGACTTCCTATGTGGTGTATATGCTTGCAAGCAATTATAGATATATTGCTTTAAGTTGTAAAGGAACAATAGGACAAGAAAAATTATATGATGTATACCCTTAGCTACACTTGAACACTTCTAATTATGGGAATATTAATGATTCCTTCACAATGTATATAATAAGAATCTTCCAAGATGCTTTGCATATGAGGATTTTAGAAAAGGACATGAATTTGATTAAGAAGTATGGCTATTGGTTTATTTAGTTTCCCAAGTTCTCATATATAAGAATTCATGGTAGCCCCAAGGTACCCTATAGACTTCCAAGGTATCCAATAGATAAGGTGATATTGCTAGAATTGACAAGGCAGTTGGTAGCCTTTGATGTAGTTTTGAAAGGTATGCATAAAACTAGAGTTGGTACAAAGTTCCCATTGAGAATTGGTGGCTGGGAGGCTTGTCCATCCATATAGAGTGCTCACCATTTACAAAAAATGGCCCATCTTCATTTAAATCTTCATTCAGATAGAGGCAGTTTTGATTCACATGGGATAGACCAAAGAATGTCTAATAGATAGTATAGGCGCCAAGATTATATAGAAAAATATTGGGCCAATTGCAAAGATTAGTATGAAGTAATTAAGAGAAAATATTCAAGGTTTTCCTTGAAGATGATCAGACTTTATCAAGTGACTCAAGTACCTGGTCAAATTCAGGATGAGGAGGATCCGGTGCAGTACCATGACTATATGCAGTTTCAAAATAAGCCTCTTCCTTCCATTTATTGGGAAGAAGATGAAGTGGTTGAGTTAGATCAAATCAATGCACAAGTGATCAGATACTCAAAGCGATAGGAAAAGCATAATGTATTGGAAATGGAGGATGATGGAATCAAGCCTACTTATGATTTGATGGGAGACTTCAAGTCTCAATCTAAGGAGGATGACTCTTAAAAAACAATGGATGATACCTCAATTTCCCAAGAAGAGGAATCTCATAGACAACCTCTTATTATCAAGAGAAGAACTAGGGATTAGACCGAAGAAATGGATAAGAGTGTTGAAGTTAAGAGGCAGCCAGTTCCTAAAAGAAGAAAGCATAAAAAGGAGATTGCTAAAGAGATTACAGAGGCCTAACCTTCAATTGTTAAAGAAACGGACATTGGTTCACCTTCGAAGAAATCAAAGAAAACCAAGGATAGTGGAGAAGGTGAAACCTAAGCAAAGGCTATTCAGATAGAAATTTTTGGGGACAAGACTTAGGTATAAGTTGGGAAGAACTCACCTAAACCAAATGTCTCCCCTTCTAATATGGAAAATGTTAAACAAGTTGTTGAACAACCAAGGGAAACTACAAATGAGCCACCAGTGAATGAAGCTAAAACTATGAAGGAGGTTGTAACAGAGAGTACTCCTCCTCAATCACCTCATCAACATGTGTGATCTAACAAAGAGGAAGGTGATATAGTATAAGATGAAATTAATTCCTCCAAAGACCAAGAGCAGTGTCAAAAGGAGGAAGAGTTGGAAACTCCTAAAGATGGATCACTTAGTGACTTTGGCACACAACTAGAGAAGACTGCCTCTAAGATAGGAAATTCTAAAGATAAAGAATTTGAAAGGAGAGAGGAGATACCCTCTTGTATACACCTAAAAATGGTCACATCACAATAGTCTGGTAATTAATTAAATATTTTTAATATTTAATTAAATTTCTGAATTTAATCTGCGTATAAATAAATTTAAATAATTTATTTATATTGTTCATTCTTTCATTTCGATTAAATAAATTTAAATGTTCTACGCTAAATTATTTATATTAATTATCTATACCCCGGCTTCTGAATATTTTATTCAAATAAAGATTAAATATTCTTTCTCCCAATATTCTTTCTAAACTCATTCACAATTAAATATTCAAAATATTTACTTAATTCTTCTAAAGTTCTTATTCACAATTAAATATTCCAAATATTTAATTAATTCTTCTAAAGTTATTCACAATCAAACATTTTAAAATATTTAATTAAATCTTCTATAGTCCCTAAATCAAAACCAAACTCTCACATGAAATTAAATAAATTTATTTATTTAATATTGGATTATCTTCAAAAACTGTGAAACAAACTTCCAAAACAGAAAATTAATTTCTTTGTTTCTGTGCAAAGTTGTTCCCGTGGGTTGAAGACAAGCCTCCATTCTTCTCTCCAACCTCCCAACATTCTCCATATTCCTCTCAACCTCTCCATCTCTCACCATTCAAATCTACCAGACAATCTCACAGCCATTTATCTTTGCCAGCCAGGCTCTTGCCTGCAAAAAGCTATAAAAAGGACTGTCGGCTCTTTGAAATCACAGAGAAGCTTTCATACAGGAAAACTATAGTCAAATAGCTTTCAAGAATCCATAGCATAGTCTTTTAGCATTCATAGATTGTAGAATCATTCCATATCATGGCCAATCATCCTCATAGTTTAGTTTCAATAGCATCCATAATCCACAGCCCCTGTGCATAATCTACAACCCCTGTGCATATCTGTATCAACATTTTCACTCCACCAGCATATAAGATAGAGAAGTACTTTCCTTTTTGCACACTCATTCTGCAGGTTGCCATTCAGAGAAGCTTTGCTTACACAATCTGAGAGCAATAGCTTCAAACAAATCCTTGGAGATAGAGAAAAATGGAACGGTTTTGAAGAAGCTCTGTTTAATTTTATTTCAATTTATCTTACTTTCTTTGGTTTAATGTTTCATTTTGTGTGATTTGTTTATCTTATTTTGATACACATATTTCTATCACACATTTTTGGTGCCCACCGTGGGGCTCTTGCCCCAATTTTAATATCTTATTGCAGATTTTTCTGACAGGTTACGGCTAAAAATAGCATATTAGTGCATTAAACACGCTTCAGCACAGTTCACACCCAGTCCAGCGCCCGTGACTCATCCTGCAGCGCCCGTGACCCATCCTGCAACGTCCGTGACCCATCCTGCAGTGCCCGTGATCCATCCTGCAGCACCCGTAACAAATCCTGCAGTGCCCCTGATAGATCCTGCAGCGCCTGTGATCCATCCTGCAGCGCCCGTGACAGATCCTACAGCGCCCATAAACTATGTTTTAGCACCCTTGATGTCTGTTTTAGCAATTGTAATATGTAACTTAAATATGATTTGACTGGATCCGACGCGACCGCGGACAGTAAGAACTTTAAAAGAATGAAGCAATCCTAGGATAGTCACATAATTCAAAATTAAGCAATCCTAGGATAGTCACATAATTCCAAAATCAAGCAATCCTAGGATAGTCACTTCATTTTCTATTTTGGGCTAAAAAAAACTCCATGTCTTTGTGAAGCAACATCTTCACCTAGCATAGCAAATTGTTTATTTGGGCTTAAAATTGAACTCTTGTTTACTTTGCTTTAAACGGTGATAGGCCTATGCTCTCCCCTTAACTGGGTGATCAAAATGTCAAACTCATCTATTTCATTTCATGCAATTTTAAGTTTTTATAATACCTTTTAGAGAGCCTGCTCTTGTGGGAAAAAGTACTCACCCAAGAGGAACGACTCAAGTGGGTTCAAGCCAAAGCCAGGCTATTCCACCCCACTATAAAATTTAAAGCAAATTTGGGGAAACACCTCTTTTGATGTTGGTGTGCAAGATAACCATCCCCAAAGCCTTTCGTTTCTAAAGGTAGGGAGGTCTCGGGAATTATATCATTTGCAGCACCAGCGGAAACCCTTTCTGAACTTAGTGTAGTATCCAGAAGTGGGTTTCTAAACATCATAATAATCACCCGGTCGCGAGGGGGAGGAAAGATCTACCCCAAGATACTTTCACCATATAGCGCCAGGACTGTTTGCTCCAAGGGATCGGTATCACTTCCGTCGTGCAGTGCAGCACCTAGAAAAGACAAAAATCTGGCCCTTTCGGAATTTGACATGCTGTGTGAGGTTGGCGGTTCCTGAAGATGTGGAGTTGTTGATTACTATGATGACCGCGAGGTACTAAGAAGTGAGTTTGTTTGAACTATTTATCATGTGTAAAACTTGTTAAAACAATTTTTGAAAAACATTTTGATCATACACTTGATGTTTAGTATAAGAATTAAAAACAACTATTCTATAACTTGTTTGAAGTGTTTTCAAAACATTAATTCAGTTAAGATCATCCAACACTCACGATTACCTTGATTACTCTCATGTTAATAGATTGGAAATCCACAACCTTTGTTAAGAAATCCATTCTCAAACGGATCAAAAAGCCAAAGAAACCCCTTAGCTATAAGAAACTATTGAAGAAAAGATGATTCTTGTACCAAATCCAAAAGGTTTTACTTAAATATAGAACCTTTCTCCATCGATATCATGACTGTGTTAGAGGTTTCACTGATGATTATGCTATAGAACCTTTATACTCACAAGCCTTCTTTCAAAGAAGAGCCCTTTCTCAAAGGAATAACCATAGTCAATGTATTCATTTTTGTTATATTCCCCAACCTACAATTGAATATTCTACTCGTCCAAATCAAATTCTGCAATAGAGAACTCAATCACATTAGGCATTCATCACAAAATCCATCCTTTTACGAAGCTATGATCAAACTTCATAAAGTGAAAAATCATCCTTTTCTTGATCTTTTGCTTAAATTCCCGCCATTTTCATCCTTTCAATTAGGGAACAACACAAGCTAAAGGCTAGAAATCTTTCAAGTCATAGAATCTTCATTCTATCCTGACTTTCATATCTATCACAAATTGCACTATTCCATTGTTTTGATCAAAAGTTAGTAGAATTTGGAACAAAGCTTATGCCTGTTGTCACGAGATCTCAAAAACACATGGAAAAAGATAAAGGAGAAACTACCACAAGTAAAATGGGTGACCATAATGAGAAAGCAGAGGAAGCATTTAATGTTGAAGAATTAACAGAAGAAAAGCTTCAAGAAGCAGAGCAAGATCCCCGATTCCATAATCTTATGGAAAGGATTTTAGAACGAAACAAAGAAAGATATTTTCTTTCATTAGCTAATCAAGGAGCTAAGTTACCTTACAATTTCGATATAGAAGGGATTAAACAGAATCCTGAAACTACTCCTAATGATTTTAGTGCCCTTACTCAACAGATAAAAGAATTACAAGGGAAAATAAAGGAGATTCAAGGGGGTGCAACAAAGAAGTATGTTTTGGATGACATGTCTCCTTATCCATTCAATAGGAGTCTTCAAATGATCCCTTTTCCAAAACATTGCGAAATCCCTAAATTTGATAGGTACAATGGAAAAACTATTCCCATTGAACATGTGAGGGATTTCCGAAATACGAGTCTAGAATTCACTTATGACGATACCTACTTAATGCGATTGTTTCCATGAAGTCTAGGTGGACAATCCATGGAGTGGCTTTCCAAGATCACTCCCCCCATCAAAACCTTTGAGGAGTTAATAAATTAGTTTATATCACAATACGCCTACAACATCCAACACCAGATAACAATGCTTGATCTTTGTAAAGTGAAACAAAAAGTAGGAGAATCCTTCACTACGTTTTTGCAAAGGTGGAGAAGGTTGTTTGCGCGATATTCCTGTCCTATTCTTGAAAAGGAAAAGATGGATATCTTCATCAATAGCCTAGATCAAGAATTAAGTTATAGGCTTAATCTTCATTGTCCTCATAACTTTGAAAAATTGATTGAAAACGCAATCACCATTGAAGGGGCCTTGGTTAAACGAGGAGTGATAAAACTTGATAATCCAAGTTCATCCAACCAAAACAACAATGATAAAACAAGGTTTTGGAATAGAAATAAAAATGTTGTCAATGATGGTATAGTAGATGCAAATAATCTACGAACAAGACCATCTATCTTCAACCTATCAAGTGCTCTGAAACAATCAACAAGCAAATACCAACCAACAAGGAAATATCAACCAACAAGGAAACAACAATCAACAAAGACAAAACTCCAATCCAAGAAAGCATGTCAATCAAAACACCAAGGATAATCATGGTAATTTCAATAACAATCTTGGCAATACCCAAACATCAAATCATGCGGACCTCCATTCTTTTCAAATCGACCAATTTTACCACTTTGGGTCAATCTCTTGAGTCTGCTCTCAAGGAGCTTCTTGATAATAAGGTTATCACCTTACCACCACAAAGAGATTATGAGCCACGAGTCAAACCACCATCATGGAATGACTCGTATTATTGCAATTATCATCAATGTAAAAGTCATAGAACAAATAATTGTCAAGCCTTGCAAAATCTAGTACAAGATTTAATTGACAATGGAACCATTTCAATTGAAGGACAATATACCAATGACGATCATCAAGCATTCAAAGATCCTTTACCAAACTATCAAAAAGGGGAAACATCGGATACCAAAGCAAAAAGCATACATAATGTTGAAGACAATATAATATGTCACATCTATGTAGATGATCAGCGAGTTAATGTTATTAAAATCAAGGGAAAACAAGAATATCAACAGGTTAATGTGACTACGAGAGGACAAGCAAAAGTTGTTTTAAAATGAAGTTCATCTAAGACAGCTATTCCTTCTCCAAATCATTATAATCTAGTTGATCAACTGAGAAAAAAATCAGCTCAAATCTCCATTCTTGAACTTCTTAAAATATCTCCCATACACAAGAATATTTTAGAAGAAGCTCTTGTAAACACAACCGTCGACACTGATCTGGATGTAAATAAATTTCAAGCCATGGTGGGACATTTGTCTTCCCCCACTTGTCTTTCATTTTCCAAAAAAGATGATGCCTCTATGACACATCCACATAATTCATCGCTCTATCTTGAAGTCATGATCCATAAACACCGAATCAGACATGTCTTAATAGATGGAGGAGCCGATTTAAACATTTGTACCTTAAAGTTAATACATGCCTTAGGAATATCAGAAAATTCCATTGATCCACGAAGGAAAATAACTATCAAGGCATATGATGATGAAGAAAGAGCTTCCAAAGGACTAATAATGCTACCTATCAGAGTGAGACCTGTTGTGAAAAACACATTTTGTCAGGTTCTAGATCAGGATCTTTCCTATAACATACTTTTAGGTCGTCCATGGATTCATGATATGCAGGCAGTACCATCAACGTATCATCATTGCCTCAAGTTTCCATATGATGGACAAGAAATAAGTATACAATCTGATTACAATAGCACCCAAACTTGTTCAAATCTTCAAGTAACTCAAGATGCCTTTGTGCCACACAATAGGGAGGCTCTTACTGCTTCTTCTAATCTACAAGGCCAACTGCAAGAATTGACAAAGAATCTTGACACTAAGCTAAATTTTAAAGACAAAGGAGTAGGCGAATATTCGCTATCTCTTTCTACTTTACCTCCTTCTCCAAGGTCACATGGTCAACCAACCTTATCAAATCAAAAGATTGCAACAGCCTCTACATCCCAAGCTTTTGTGCCAATCACAAAGTTTGATGGCCAATTCATTAAAGCCAACACCATTGAGGAAGAAGCTGAAGATAGGGACATCCTAAGTTGGCTATACAAAGATGAAGATGAATCTCTCTTGCACATTAAGTTACCTACATAACAATATGGTAAGGGGTACGCTATCATGCAGAAAATGGGCTATGAAGGAAATGGTCTTATAGGAAAAAGAAGAGAAGGAATCATGGAACCAATTCAACCTATTTCAATACATCCAAATGATAAAACAGGATTGGGATATGGTAAGGATACAGAAGAGTCAGTTTTACAACAAGCACAACAAACTCATGAAAGAGAATCAATTTCAGATAAACACCATGCAGATGTCACTCTACAAAAATCTTATGGATCAGTTTTCCAATTGCAGAACAGTTCAGATACTGATTCTAATGAATATGAATGGGACACCATTTATAATGATGAATTTTGGAGAGACAAACAAGTTGATACCATACACAAATATGCACCCGTTCTCATACAAGGAGAAAGCTCGGGAACACAATCACTTGAATTTGATTCACGATATAACGATGACTCAACTGAGGATGATTCAGATTTTCACAAGATTGATAATCGACAAGAGAATACCATCATAGACCTTGTCTACCATGAAAATGACAACCACATCATGACTTTGACAGCTCAAGACCTTACTCAACCTAATGATCCCATGCCTTTAGTTTATCCAGAACTTATTGATTGGGACAATGATGCACCTATCCATATCCCTACATTTCATGATGATGAGGACATTATAAATTTCCTTTGTTCCTCTAATGAGGAAAACAATTGTTTCATCCAAGAATTTCATACTCACGATTTTGATAGGGAGGGTGTCAAGTCTCTTAGCTGCAAAATAAATGAAATAAAAGATGGATCTATCGGTGAAAACCAAAAAATGGCAGTGGTAGATCACAACAAGAGTAAAATAAAGAGCGAATCTGACAGTGAAAACCTTTCTGAGGCACTGAAGGATGAGAAACTTGACACTCTTCCCAAGCATTATCACGAAAGATCTTCTATTTTGATCGAAGCAACATAATCAATCAACATAAGTACAGCAGAGCAGCCAAAAATCTTGCAACTTGCAGCATCATTAACAGTCGAAGAAGTACTGAAATTCATGGAGTTCTTGAAGGAGAATCAAATCAACTTCACTTGGTCATATGCTAATATGCCAGGGTTAGATCCTAATTTGATAATGCATCATTTATCTATAAACGCAGGGGCAAAACCTGTGAAGCAAAAACTCAGAAAAATGCATCCGCATGTTGTGTTATTGGTTAAAGAGGAATTAAAGAAGCTTTTAGATGTTGGATTCATTCGGACTATTGACTATGCAGAATGGATTTCCAATATTGTACCTGTTTCAAAGCCAAATGGAAGGATTAGAATTTGTACAGATTTCAGAGATTTGAACAAAGCTTGTCCCAAAGATGACTTCCCTTTGCCAAACATAGATATGGTTGTTGATTTAACTCCTGGCCATGCAATGTATTCATTAATGGATGGATTTTCAGGATACAACCAAATAAATATTGCACTAGAGGATCAAGATAAAACAACATTCACATGCCCTTGGGGTACCTATTGTTGGAACATAATGCCATTTGGGTTAAAGAACGCAGGAGCCACTTATCAAAGAGCAATGATGACAATTTTTCATGATATGATGCATACATTCATGGAAGATTACGTTGATGATCTCCTTGCCAAATCCAACACACGAGAAGGACATCTAGAAATCTTGTCAAAAATCTTTATCAGAATGGAGAAGTTCAATGTTCGACTCAATCCAAAGAAATGTGTCTTTGGCGTTACATCTGGAAAACTCCTAGGATACATTGTTTCAGAAAAGGGCATAGAGGTTGATCCAGAAAAAGTACAAGCTATAATGGACATGCCGCCACCACGAAATATCAGTCAGCTTCGATCATTGCAAGGACGACTATAGTCCATCAGGCGGTTTATAGCTCAACTGGCAGACAAAAGCTTACCATTTACACATTTATTGCATAAAAATGTCCCATTCAAATGGGAAGAAAAATGTGAAGCAGCATTCAATCAGATCAAGCAATATCTTATGAACCCACCAGTTTTAATTCCACCCATTCCAGGAAAGCCACTCATACTCTATATTTCAGCAACAGAAGTATCCTTGGGAGCATTACTAGCACAAGAGGATTCTACAGGCAAAGAAAGGGCCATATACTATATCAGCAGAACTTTAACAAGTCATGAATTAAACTACACTTTCATTGAAAAAGCTTGCCTCGTAGTGGTGTTTGCTTCTCAAAAGTTGCGACACTATATGTTGGCTCATACAGTTAAGTTGATAACCAAAATTGATCCACTAAAATACCTTTTAAGCAGAGCTACTTTAACAGGAAGACTTGCAAAATGGGTAATGATCTTAAGTGAGTTTGACATTCACTATGTAGATCGAAAAGCTATTAAAGGACAGGTCATCGCATATCAGTTGGCCGAAGCACCTTTATAAGAATAAAATCCAATGCACATTGAGTTTCCTGATGCAGACGTCTTCACAGCAATAATTAAGAACTCATGGACATTGTACTTTGATGGATCTTATACGCAACATGGCTCGAGGTAGGGATTCTTTTTGTCACACCTGAAGGACATACCATTCCATAATCATATCGGTTGATGTTTCCTTGCACAAATAACATAGCTGAATATGAGGCATTGCTCATAGGGATAAGATAGCCTTGGAATGGCGGATTACAGAGCTGCAAGTCTACAGTGATTCACAACTTGTCATTAATCAAATCAATGATGATTATCAAACTAAAGATGATAAGTTGCTACCCTACAAGAACATGGTGGATGATTTTAAAAAGTATTTTGTGTCAATCAAGTTTTCATAAATCCCAAGGATTGATAATAAAGTTGTAGATGCAATGGCTACAATTGCTTCCTTATTACAACTATCAGAAGATCAAACCAAGCGTGAATTCTTGGTGGAACAATTGTTTTCCCCTGCCTATGATAATCCTGAGATCCAAGTCATATGTCATTTAACCGATTCTGACTCACCTTTATATGGAAAAACTTATACCTATCTACCAACGTGGTCTTGATGGTACGCTCCTTCGATGTCTTGAACGTGACGAATCTGAACAAGCCTTACAAGAGGTTCATGGTGGTATTTGTGGAACTCATTCAAGTGGTCTGACCTTAGCCAAGAAACTTGTTAGAATGGGATATTATTGGCCTACCATGGAGAAAGAATCTTTTACTTTTGTCAAGAAGTGTTCTAAATGCCAGATCCATGGGAATCTTATTCATGCACCTGCACAGGAACTGCAACCTTTCACTCTAACATGGCCTTTTTCTCAGTGGGGACTAGATCTTGTTGGAAAAATTCATCCTTCATCATCAAATAGGCATAAATTCATCATCACAGCTATGAAGTATTTTAAAAAATGGATCGAAGTTGTTCCTTTGACGATCGTGACTGGTAAACAAATCTCTCCATTCATCCTGAATTACATCATCTGCCGATATAGAATTCCTAATTCTATAATCACTGATAATGGGAGGCCTTTCAAGAATCATGATGTTGATGAACTTTGTGAAAGATTTCACATCCAACACAGGTTCTCTACACCTTACTATCCACCAGGTAATGGACAAGCAGAAGCTTCAAACAAAACAATCTTGAAGATCTTGAAGAAGACAGCAAATGATGCCGGTTGTGATTGGCATGTCCAATTAAATCCAGCTTTGTGGGCATATACAACTAGTATTCGCACGCCAACAAGAGCTACCCCATATGCCTTGGTCTATGGAGCATAAGCAATCTTACCATTAGAAGTTGAAATACCTTCGCTTAGGGTCTCACTCAAGGGATTGATAAATGATGAAGACTATAGAGTTTCTCATCTGCAAGAGCTAGAATTGTTAGATGAAAGATGTCAAAATGCAACTGATCATTTGAAGGGTTATCAACAAGCTATGTCTTGTAGCTATAATCACAGAGTTAAACCACAGACATTTCAAGTAGGTGACTTAGTCTTGAGAGAAAATCCACGTAATCAGCAAGACAGAGAAAAGAAAGGAAAATTTGAACCAAACTAGATTGGTCCATTTGTCATCATTGCAGCATACAGTTCTGGTGCATATCAGTTATCTACGTCAAAAGGGGACCTGTTTGAAGAACCAATCAACAAAATTCATTTGAAAAAGTTCTATGTCTAAATCATCAAAAAAAGTCTTGAAAAAATCATAAAAATCATAAAAAGTCCTGAAAAAAAAAAAAAAAAATCAGAAAAAGTCTTGGAAAAGTGCAATAAAAACAATTGGTGAAAACCTGGCAAACAGGCGCTACTTGTGATCAAAATAGGCTCCTCCATCTATTATCTTATGTCTTGCATTCACTTTCGACATCATCCATCCATATCTATCATCTGTACATATCTTTCATATTCATATCATATAACGGGAATCCTTATCTTTCATCATGGCTTGATGAAATTTGTACAAATCCATAATCTTTAGGTTGTGTTTACACTGGGGGTAGCAACATAGACTAAACAAGAGAGGGGAAAATGAGCTTTTCGAACATCACAAACAGACACAAGACGGTTTTCCAAAATGCAATAAACATTGTCGTATCAAATCAACCACAACATGCTTATTCAATGCCAATTGAAATCAAAACAACATGATCCAAACAAACATCAAAACAAGAATATCAATGTTGATAACCAAGTTGGATGATCTTAATTTGAATACTATTTGACATACTTTAGGCAAGATTTCAATGGTTGATTGATTTTATATCATATCTCTGGAGCAATTCAATGATGTATTGAACTAGAAAAGCAAGGAAGGAGTATGATTTTTCTTTGTCTGTTGTTTTCGAGGAAATCATTAGTACTATGCAAATTGGTTGCAAGACATGCTCTACTAAGTATCATTGATGACATTTCGGAATTTGCATAGGAAATGGATTAACTCTTGTCTATTTATGCAAGCAATACTCAGGTCATCTCAGTTTAATTATACCTAGATGCTTGTATTATCTTGCTATATCAAAATCCATGAAAGCAATACTTAGGTCATCACTGGTGCTAACATACCCTTTGATGCTTGTATTAACTTTCAACATTTCAATGCTCTATGATGATACAAAAAGCACAAATAAGCTCTCAAAATGGCAATATTGTACGAATATCCTGCATGATCAGTATAGATTGCATTCATGTTAGAATTTGCATTTTGCATTTATAGATTTTCCCAAAAGTTGGAAAAGTATCAAATGTTTCATAACTTTTGAATACATGCCTGAGTACATTTTGAAATTCACAAAAAACATCATTTCATACATTTTTTATACATATTTGCATCAGAAAATCATAAAAACAAAGCATAAATCATATTCACAAACATTCATATACATTCATAAATGGTACCATCCATTGTTTCAAAATTCATATTCATATAATCGTTCATCAATAGATTGCAATAATATCATAACATTACACTTTCATAAATCATATCATAAACATCATGCATATAGAAAATAGATGCATTCATCATATACGAAATCATCACTGCATATCATATATCTCAAAAATGAATGTCAAAATGTACAAAGGTATACATCATCAAAAATGGGACCATATCAATGTGTATACAAATATCTCAAACGAGTATCAATAGAATATCATGTACAATGCACTAGGCAGTGCTATCCTCTGATGGTGTTGGTCTAGGACCTGTCCCACCTGCACCTGATGGACCTGCTCCACCTGTCCCTAATGGCCCTCCTGGAGGTAATGGTTGTGTCACACCCTTGCTAGTGGTTTGAGAGCAACTATGAGTAGACCAAGACTGTGTATAACTCTCCCTTCGCTCAGGTGGCACTGCATCATGATACCTGGTCCTATAGAACTTTTCCTCCCAAGTGGCTCTGGTCACCTCTCTCATCATGTCACTAGGTAAGGTACCTGCTACTACTCTCTATAGACTATCAGCTAGAGCGATGGCTTGCTCACCCTACTGTCTGGCTGTATCTCTCTCACCAGTAACTGTCGTCAACTATCCCTGAAGCTGTGTAATCAAGGTTTGTGCCTGTGCTAACTGACCCTATAAGCTCTGCACTGTACTCTACAAAGAAGATATCTGACTCGACACCATTGGATCTACTGAAAATGATGGATCTGTATGTCTCATCCACAATCCACCTTTCCTACTACCTCTATCACCACCTCTCCTACCACCTCTCCTACCACCTCTACCACCACCTCTCCTACCATCTCCACCACCACTATCACCTCCACTCTCCTCATCATCACTATCTCCCTCTGACTCATCATCACTAACTCCACTCTCCTCATCATCATCATCTCCCTCCGAATCATCACCCTCTAAAGTTGTCTCTCTCTGTCGTCTTTGACCACCTCTTTGTGGTCTCTGTATAGCAACTGGAGCAACAGGCTCATTAGGATCAAACAATCGTGGTGCAGGATGCTCTAACACATACTGACCATACTCTGGTGTCGTCCCTCCATCAAGGATATCAGCTTGGTAATCCCACATCTGTACTCCTAAACTAGTGAACTCTGCCACCGCTGCCTCATAAGAAATCCGTGGACCCCACACTGTAATCTCCTGCTGTCGCTGTGCATAAATAGTAGAACCCATAGGCATACCCTGAGGCCGACCGTACTGCTGACACACTTGTCCAACAAGAAACCTCTCAATAATCCATGGAGTGCGGCCAATAAGATATCTGGAAGTAAAGACATAGGGCATCTCCCTCGCATCCTCTGGCCATGCCTCACAATCTACATATGGCTGTCAGCATACTGTATCAAGATCATCCAAGAGACGCTACCAATGATCTAGTTTTCCTAGCCTCGACTGAGCAATAATATCGGTATATCTCCATCTATACGATCGACCGATAGGCTGTTGTCCACGAGTCAATGGTCACATAATGGCAAAGTGCTCCCATGCCCATATCTGTAATAACGAACAACCAATAGCAAAACTCTGACCTCTACCGTATACAATATGATGTAACTCATCATAAAAATGCACAAGCATGCACGACCCCCACGCATACTGCGTACCTTGCATCACCATCCTCTCTAGAACATGACCCCACCTGACTGCAAACCCCTTCGACCTATGGTCGGGGCACAAAACACCTCCAATGAAACCTACAAGTACAGATGGTAGGGGTGCATATGAATCTATCATCTCTCTCCATGAGATATAATATCCTACAATCTCATCATCTCCAAATATCCATCTCAAGGCATCCGTACCTCCCGCCTTTTGGACATCGAAACTCACTATCTCTCCCATAACTGGAATCCTCAAGATGCGATACACATCCTCTGGAGTCACGGTAATCTCTCTAGTCGGTAAATGAAAGGTGTTTGTATCACTATGCCACCTCTCTGCAAGTGCTATTAATAAAGCTCTGTTGAGACGCACCTCAGGCATCTCAAGTAATGAAGTCAGGCCAAATGCCTCGATAATATCTCTATCCGCCTGTACCAGCTGTGGAATCAATCTCCATGTCTTCGGGAATGTCTCCCGTAATTGCAAAACGCCCAATCTCTCCTGTTAAAACATCATCATGACAAAGCAAAATCAATATCAAATCATCACGACTCATCAGTCAAATCTGAATATCAAACTGTTTATTTTTCATCATCATGGAAGGCAAATATATCAAAATCATGTTTGTTTTTAACAACCTTAGAAGCAAACATATCAATCAACTGTTTATTTTTCATCATCATGGAAGGCAAATATATCAAAATCATGTTTGTTTTTAACAACCTTAGAAGCAAACATATCAATCAACTATTTGTTTTTCATCATCATGAAAAGCAGATTTATCAACATCCTATTTGTTTTTAACAACTTTAGAAGCAAACTTATCGATCTTATTTGTTTTTAACAACTTTAAAAGCAAATTTATCAGTTATTATTTGTTTTCCAACAACTTTGGGAACAAACTTATCACTCACAACATGCAATCATGGGCGCTATGAAAATCATCAAGGGCACTACAAAATCAATGGCGCTACAGAAAACATCAATGGCACTATGAAATTCATCAAGGGCGCTATAGAATCATGGGCGCTATGAAAATGGTCATGGGCGCTATGAAAATAATCAAGGGCGCTAAAACACTCTTTCAGAATCAAAACATGGATAAACGTGCCCTAAACGGAAAATTTTCATATCACAAAAGTTTCATGAGGTACATACCGCAGGTCCATAGTGCGCTGGTCGCTGATGTCGTCAGATGCGCTCGAAATGGTGCTAGTGAATCGGAAGTGCCATCTTTCTCACTCCAGAGCTCAAAATTTACAATTTTTACTAGGTTAAAATGGAAAATGACATTTTTAACCTATTTAAAAGCAAAATTGGGGTATTTTTATCACATTTTATCACAGTAGGGGCAATTTAGTCATCAATTTTTCATCTCACATCTTTTCAAGTCATTTTCTTCATATCATAATTTTCAAACGATGAATCGACATCTTCAAAATCATAAAAATCAAAAATTTCAAAAAATCTAAAAATTCAAAAAAATTCACAAAAATCAAAATCTTATCGATTCATCGTTCGAGGGGGCATACACCTATCAACATTTGACAGTCAACATCAGGGGAAAATTTCAAAATTCTTTGAAGCAATGCGTAAAACACATCACTTCAAAGAGGGGCAAAATGTATACACCTAAAAATAGTCACATCACAATAGTCTGGTAATTAATTAAATATTTTTAATATTTAATTAAATCTCTGAATTCGATCTACGTATATATAAATCTAAATAATTTATTTATATTGTTCATTCTTTTATTTTGATTAAATAAATAAGTTTATTTAATCACTTTTCTTATTCATTTCTCAATTAATTAAATAAACATTACGATTTATTTATATTAATTATCATTTAATCTTGGCTTGAATATTTTATTCAAATAAAGATTAAGTATTCTTTTCTTCTAAAGTCCATTCACAATTAAATATTCTAAATATTTAATTATATCTTCTAAATTCCATTTACAATTAAATATTCCAAATATTTAATTTATTCTTCTAAAGTCTATTCACAATTAAATATTCTAGATATTTAATTAAATCTTCTATAGTCTTCAAATCAAAAATCAAACTCACATGAAATTAAATAAATTTATTTATTTAATATTGCATTATCTTCAACAACCATGAAACAAACTTCCAAAACAGAAAATTAATTTCTCTATTCCTGTGCAAGCTTGTTCCCGTGGGTTGAAGACAAAGCTCCATTCTTTTCTCCAACCTCCCAACATTCTCCATCTTCCTCTCAACCTCTTCATCTCTCACCATTCAAATCTACCAGACAATCTCACAGTCATTGATCTTTGCCAGCCAGGCTCTTGCCTACAAAAAGCTATAAAAAGGACTACCCGGTCTTTGAAATAGAGAAGAAGCTTTCATACAGGAAATTATAGTCAAATAGCTTTCAAGCATCCATAGCATAGTCTTTTAGCGTTCATAGATTGTAGAATCATTCCATCTCATGGCCAATCATCCTCATAGTTTAGTTTCAATAGCATCCATAATCCACAGCCCTTGTGCATAATCTACAGCCCATGTGCATATTCGTATCAGTATTTTCACTCCACCAGCATATAGGATAGAGAAGCACTCTCCCTTTGCATACTCGTTATGCAGGTTGCCATTCTGAGAAGCTTTGCTTACACAATCTAAGAACAACAGCTTCAAACAAATCCTTGGAGATAGAGAAAAATGGAATGGTTCTGAAGAAGCTCTGTTTGTTTTCTTTGAATTCAATTTATCTTGCTTTTCTTTAGTTTAATGTTTCATTTTGTGTGATTTGTTTATCTTATTTTGATACACATATTTCTATCACACAGTTGCTAAAATTTCTATTTGTTTAACCAACCCATCATGTTGAACCTCTATATTTTTTTAATGTTATATATAAAGAAAAATAAATTTAACTATTGATTTTATTTCCATTGCAATTGATTTGGAATTTGAGAATCATGGGGAGATGTTCCAATCAAACTTAATGGAAAAGAAAAAATATTAATAAAGAATGAAAATAAATGAATCAAGTAGATTACTATATTTTTGTGAAAACTTACACAGGCTTGCCCTCGTAAACTATTTTTCTTAAAAAAATTAATAAAATTATAGAAAAATAAAAATGCGCACAATTTTTTTATCTTAATACCAACTACCAAATAATAAATATTTATGGACTTGGTGTAATTAGAGTCATATATTCCATTCATGAACCATTTATATGGAAATAAAAGAACATAAAGGTCACAATTGAGATTACCCTCACAATATTATTTAATGGAACATTAGCATGAAGGGTACTAGATATGTACACTTGTGACATCCCTCTTCAATACTTGTGCTTCTTGTAAATCTATTTCTTGATTCATGCATAGTATTGTACATATAAAATTTAAGTCAAAGTTTTCTAAATTAAGTTATTAACGTGTGAAATGCCTTGCACTCACACTCCCATTGAAGAAGTCAATTTTAATAGCATTAGAAATTTGAGAAAGAAAAAAAATTGTTTAAGTAACACAAGCAACTAACAATAAGTAACACCACTGGAACTTTATGATATGGATTTCTCAATGAGAAATATGTAACTAATGCCTAACTGCTATGACTTGCAGTAGAGGGAAAACACATAAACACATTAGTCAGTGTATTTTTAAAGAATATTGCATGTGTTTAAAACTACCATTTTTTCCCACTCATTTTTATGCTTTACATGTCCATGTTGACTTCTTTCTTTGTAAATTATCGAAATTTATAAATATTTCCTTTAGTAAGGAATAAGATTGTCTAGAAAAGATACAAGATGTTTCTAGAAGAACTAGAATCTTCTAGAAGAGCTAGAATCTTCTAGAAGAGCTAGAATCTTCTAGAAGCTAGAAGCAACCAGAAGTTATTCAAGGAAAAGAACATTATAGTTTTAGAGACTTAGAGTTCTCTAGAATATTAGAATTTTCTAGATCTTAGAGGCTCCAAGTATAAATATGAGGTTGTCCATTGTGAACAACACTAATTTTGAGGTAAGTTGTTGGATTGTATGTAAGTTAAATCAATATAATTTCTTTCAACCTTTTCACAATTGTTTTATATGCTTTGTTTTTTGCCCTATTTGCTACTGTTATTTTATTATTTAGGTTTGTTCTTACATGGTATCAGACCTAGAAATATTCTAATAGGGTTAAGATATTGTTGGATTGATATTTATTTAGCAAGATAATCTTTGAAGTAGTTTGATCTATTTGTTTGAGGGCTATTTTTTTTTCTAACATGGGCTCTGCAAATGAAAGCTTGCCAATCTTTGATGGAAGTGGTTTCATAGATTGGAAGATTGTAATTAAGAATGCTTTGAGAGAAGAGGCTCTATGGAGTATAGTGAATAAAGAGATTGGAGAACCTCAACAAAAGAAGGAGAAGGAGTTATGGAAATGCAACTTAGAGCAAGCTAGAGGAATTATAGCTAAGGCCTTGAGTCCCAATCTTAATAGAAGGTTTGTTGATGTTGATAATCCAATAGAACTATGGGAAAATCTAGAAAAATATTATAAAGGTGTGGATATTTCTAGCATGTACAATATAGAAGAAAAATTGGTGAACATAGGCCCAACTAATTTTGAAATAATGGTTGATTATTTTAATGAGGTTATATAATTAAATGCCCAACTAAAGAAAATAGGTGTTGAAAATGGAAAAAAAAAATATTTTTCAGTTGATTGCAATGGTTGAAAGTAAGTTTCCCCAACCTAACAAGGTATTTAAAGAATCAAGGAAAAGGGTTATTCATTTAAATCCTAATACCCCAACAAACTTTTGATCAATTTTGTAAGTCATTTTTAGATTAAGAGGCTCAACTTATTAAAGGTTATATTAAGAAGAATCATGCGTATGCAACTAAGGGTAAATCATTTTCTAGATATGTTGATGGAAAGAAGAAATGGAAATGATATAATAAATTTTGAAATAATGATGGTTCTAACCAATTTTTTAGAAATGAAGGTGTACAAAAGTAGTTGGAAAGAAAACCTATTTTTTGTAGGTATTGTGGAAGTGAGAATCATATGGGAAAAAAAAATTGAAGAAAAGGAAAAATGAAAGACAAAAATATAAGCCTAAGCAAGAATGGTTTAAGGAAACACAGATAAACAAAGTTTTATAGCCATCTCCAGGCAAGCAAAATCAAGTGTAGAGGTAACTTTTGAACCTGAAAATACATCTAGAGTAAAGGGAGGATACTTTGCTTCAAATACTAATAAAGAATGGATTTTAGATTCATGAGAATCTTTTCACATGGCTGAAGATAGATCTTTATTTATTGATTTTCATGAATGAAAGAATTCAGATCAAGAAATCACTATTGGCAATCAAATGAAACTATCAGTTCTAGGAATAGGGAATGTTAGTGTAACAAATGGAACTTTGAAAAATATTTTATTGGTTGAAGGATTAGGGGTGAATCTTATTTCAATATATAGAATTTCTCTAGTTGGATATGAGTTTTTTGTCACTATTGGTCAAGTTATTGTAAGAGATAGAAAAGACCCAAAAAGTGTTATTGCTAATGGTAGAATTGACCATAAAGAGAGTCTCTTTAAATTTGTTGGATTTGTTGATGATGAATACACACTCTACCATGATTTTGTTTCTCAAAGTGATTATATGTTGAAAATGTTGCATCGTAGACTTGGACTTACAAAATTATAGAAAATTACAGGACATGGTTAGAAAGAATATGGTTAGAGGATTAACAAATATTTTTGCATCTAAAGGTGTATGTGAAGGATGTGTGTTAGGTCAACACCATAAAGATCCTTTTGATTTTGGAAGAGCATGGAGAGAAATTAAACCACTACAATTCATTCATAGTGATTTATGTGATCTGGGATATCCTTCCATCTTAGGTGCCAATTACGTTCTCACTTTTATTGGTGATTATAGTAGACGAGTATGGGTTTTTTTTTTTAAAGGAAAAGTGAAGCATTTGAGGTATTTCAAAGGTTTGAGGATTAGTTGAAAACCAAAGAGGAAAAAGAATTAAATTCCTAAGGACAAACAATGGGGGTGAATATCAAGCAATTATGCATTTGAATCATTTTATGAAAAATATGGTATTAAGGTACAAAGAACAGTTCTATATACCCTTCAACAAAATGTAGCTAAACAGATGAATAGAACTCTTTTAGAAATGGCACGTTCTATGTTGCATTTTAAAATTTTGCATAATAAATTTTGGGGATTGGTTGTCTCTTGTGTTGCACATATTATGAATAGAATCTCCATCAAAGCCCTCACAAATGTCACTCTTGAAGAAGCATGGAGTGGAATAAAGCATCACATTAGGTATTTCAAAGTATTTGGCTGTATCACTTGGACTCACATCCCAAAAGAAAAAAGGAAAAATCTAGAACCAAAAAGTCATAAATGTTTATTCATGGGCTATAGTGAAGAGTCAAAGGCTTACAGATTGTATGATTTGGAAACAAAAAAGATCTTTATTAGCATAGATGTAAATTTTGATGAACATTCATAGCTTACTACCGCAAATGATTTCCACCTTTAAGATATTTTATAAAGAAATGAAAACTCTGTTAACGAGGATGATAAGAGCACTACTACTAATTAAGATGATATAACTAATAGTAGTGATGAAGAAGAAGAACTTTCAACTAGACAAAAGACAAAGATTATTGAAGAGATATATAGACAAAGCCCAAAACTCCAAGGAAGGAATGATAGTGCCCTCATGGAAAAATTCTTACAAATAAATGGCCCAATCTCATATGAGAAAGCTAGAGAGAAGAAATAATGGGAGCAAGCCATGAAAGAGGAATATGATGCATTACTAAAGAACAAAACTTGGGAAATTGTGCCCCCTCCCAAAGGTAAGAATATTATTGGTTGCAAATGGGTTTACAAAACAAAATTCAAATCTAATGGAGCTATAGAAAAATACAAAGCTAGATTGGTTGCTAAGGGATTCAATGAAAAGGAAGGTGTAGATTATGAAAAAAACATTTTCTCCTCGCATCAAAATGAACACAATTTTAATTATTCTTTCTTTGGAAGATAGTCTTGGATGGCATGTTCATCAAATGGATGTTAAAAATTCTTTCTTAAATGGAGATTTAGCTGAAGAAATATACATGAATCAACTAGTTGGTCTTGTAGATGAAAAACATCCTCACCTAGTTTGTAGATTAAATAAATCACTTTATGGTCTAAAACAAGCACCAAGAACATGAAATGAAAAGATAGACATATACTTTTAGCTTCATTGTTTTAAAAGGTGTAGATCTGACCCAAATATTTATGTGAAGAAAGTATGAGATGAGATTATTCTTATTGCAGTTTATGTAGATGATTTACTCATTGTTGGATCAACTATTGGGATTGATTTAAAATCAAGACTTAAAAGGGCATTTCATATGTGTGATTTGGGAGAATTAAATTGTTTTCTTGGCTTACAAGTTTGTAGACTACATGTGATGGATTGTTCCTCTGCCAATCAAAATATGCTTTGGATATTTTAGAAAATTTTAACATGCTAGAATGTAAACCAACTTCTACTCCCTTTCAGTATGGAATCAAGCTTAGTAAAGAATGTACTTCCAAGAGGGTAGATGCTACTCTATACAAACAACTTGTGGGTAGCTTGGTTTATCTAACTCATTCTAGACTAGACATTTATTTTGTAGTTAATCAAGTATCAATATCTATGTAGGAACCTAAACAAAGTCATTGGTTGGTTGCAAAAGGGATACTACGGTATTTTTTTGGAACAATGCACTATGGCATCTACTATGGCCATAAGTCCTCAATTTCTTTGGTTGGATTTACATATTCATATTGGGGAGGTGAATAGATGATAGAAAATCTACTGGAGTTTTTTTTTTTCAGCTTGGATCAAGCCCCATTACATGGAGTAGCAAAAAACAAACAACTACATCATTGTCAACATGTGAAACAAAATATAGTGCAACAAAAGCAGCAGGAAAGGAAGCAGTTTGGATTTGAAATCTTTTATTTGAGCTTGGTTTTTCCCAATGTTCTTATACTACTTTGTATTGTGAAAATAAAAGTACCATACAAGTTGCCATCAATCTATTTTTTCATGCAAAAACAAAACATATTGAGCTTGATGTTCACTACATACGAGATCTTGTTCAAGAAAATAGTGTCAATCTACAATATTATCCAAGTGAAGAACAAATAGCCGATGTATTTACTAAGAGTATGGCTGAAGCCAAATTTTTGAAATTACGAAAAAATGCTTGCGATAGTATGCATAACATATCAACTTCAAATAATTCTTTCTTTTGTAACCCCATAGTATAATGTTCCCCTCTCCTTTGTATCTTCCCCTCTTCTTTGTATCTTGTTTGTAATATTTTATCCAATCTTAAGGGGGGATGTTAAGGAATAATATTGTCTAGAAAGGTTACAAGATGTTTCTAGAAGAACTAGAATCTTCTAGAAGAGCTAGAATCTTTTAGAAGAGCTAGAATCTTTAAGAAGTTAGAAGCAACTAGAAGTTATTCAAGGAAAAGAACATTCTAGTTTTAGAGTTCTCTAGAATATTTGAAGTTTCTAGATCTTAGAGGCTCCAAGTATAAATATGAGGTTGTCCATTGTGAACAACATTTTTATTAAGGTAAGTTGTTGGATTGTATGTAAGTAAGTTAGATCAATATAATTTTTTTCAACATTTTCACAATTGTTTTATGCTCTATTTTTTGCCCTGTTTGTTGTTGTTATTTTATTATTTGGGTAAATGTTCTTACATCCTTCACAAAATATATTGACAAGAAGAAGGATATCAAACAAAGAGAGTCAACTCATTTATTGAAAATTTAATCCACACATACAAACTATAAAAATAAATTATGTTTAAAATATATGTGAGGAAAGATGACACTCCCATATGCATAATTTCTTTTTAAAATCATCTAGCTTTTATTGCTATATAATAGAATTAACAATGTCTATATTTATGAGTCTTGATCTACATATTTGGGACTTGAAATCTATAATTTTGAGATGCTCTTGGTAAGTATCCTTACCTTTAATGGAAATCTCTAGTTACTAGTTGTGTCTTATGGATCTCAAACCACAACTATTTTTATTTCATAATTCACATAAAATATTTGTGAAATTTTAGATTAGATCTAAGATTCTTTTAAGTGAATAGAAAATTAAAACATGTAAGTATAAATAAGTTTTGTTTTTTTATGTATCATGTATATACTATATCTAAATACATTAGTATAAATATTTATTAATAATAAATATTTGAAAAAATTAAATAAAATTAAATATAAATATTATAAATATTTAAAAAGCGTAAATTTTAAAATTGTAAATAAGTGTAGTTTGATATGTTGTTTAAAATGATTGAGAAAAATATCAACTATTGCATTACTAAATTTTGTGTAGGTATTTTAATTAAATGTGAGATGTGAAGTATTTTAATTAAATGTGAGAAAAATGTAATTAAATTTTGTGTAGGTATTTTAATCTAATCATTTTTTCATTCAGGGTTAATCTTATATAACACTCAACCCTCATTGTATTATCATTTTGAATTTTTGAACTTTCAACCTTTGAGGACTCTTGTTTTCCTTAAAGATTCTTGAGGTTTATTTTGTAGCTTTTTCTTGTTGAGGATATTGCATATTATTATTTATAGCTCTTTTGCATGGAAGGTGTCTTTGTTCATTAAATGATCATATGGCTCATGTTTTTCACAATTCTAACATGGTATCAAAGTGTGGATTCAGTGAACCTCTTCTTGATTTATGAGGGTTTTCTTCAACAAGGGTTACAAGGCTTCAAATTTGAATTCTCTATTGCTTTTCTTCCAATTTTTGGAGGTGGAATTTTTTTTGTGTATTTTGGTGTGAAAAGGACCTCACCATTGGATTCAAAACGTCAATTCAACGAATTTTGATATAAATTTTTACCTATTTTGGTGTTGGGAGCTTTTGAGGCAATTTTTTTGCATAGGGGCTTGTACATCCCCTATATGGCCTCTTATGCACAAAAAAGGTCTTTGGGTTGCCACTGTCACCTATTAGCAATTCCTTCCCATAACCATGATGACTGCTAATGGTAAGAACAAGCTCTAGTGGCAGCGGCTTGTCGCTAGCTATTAGTGGCTGCCACCAACCACTAGGCATTAACCACCGACGATAGTCGCTTGTTATTTTATTATTATTATTATTAAATTAAAAAACCCTTTGCGCCACCCTAGCGTCACATGGGAAACCAACACCCAGCCATTAGGGGGGCTAATTTTTTTTATTTATTTTTTGCAAAATGGGAAGAATTAGGAAAATGACCTTAACTTTTCGCTCAAGTATCAAAATTGGGAAAACAAGATATCGTCGGAAAGCTAGTTCTAAGCACTATCCAGTGGTACTGATTTTTTTCCCAGGTTTTTTTTTTTGGTACATTCTAAAACCTATTTAGGTTAGATATATTTTTTTCACTCCCAAGCTCATAACTTTTGACCTATTTCTTCATTTTTCATGATTCTAGCAATGTTGGGACAGTTTTTTAGAGCTCTTCACAACCATCTTTGAAAGTTTTCCATATTTCTCTCTAGGTACATTTTAATCATTTTTTTTGTGTTTTTATATTCTAGTAAATTACTTGGATGTATTAGATCTTGGAAACTTTTTTGTTTGCGTGTGATGACTTGTTTGTTTTCTATTCTATATGTATTTTCAAATTTTTGTCCTATTTAGGCATTATAGACATCTTTTGCATGTAATTTCTCTTTTTTAGATGTAATGAGATAAAGTTCCATTCTAATGTATATTTTTTAGGGATTTTGAACATCCTATTGTTCTTTTTGTACTCACATTATGGTATAAAGTGCCATGGGGGGTTGATGTTTTCCTTTTTTTCTATCACACCTTTGTCAAGTGAGTTTCCCTTCCATGATAGTAGTGAATCATATTGATTCTTGCCTCATGTGTGTGTGCCTTTTGTTTGCACGCCCTTTTTTTCAATTTTTGATACATCTAGTTTCACTTTCAGATATTCTTGATTCTTTTTCATGCACTTCTTTCTGGCACACAGTTTCAATGGATCCATCCTGGCTCTCCCTTTCAACATTATGGGGGGTTTCTACGGTTTATGCTAATGCTTCCCTAGTTTTGAGTTGGAGTGAGCTATGTATCTAGTATTTGTTCTTATATACTAGACAAATGTAGTGTACATTAGCGACTAGTTATCCATGCATTTTAGTGAGGTGGGGTATTTACCATATGGACACTCTTGCATTCCTATTTCTGGAGGAAACCTTCCAATTTCACTTGATTAGTTCTTCAAATTATTGGTACCTGTGTCATCTGTATCTTCAAGTTCTAGATGTTTTTCCTTTGTTTTCCATCTTATTTGAGTAGTGTTGTTGGGAGCACTCATGCAGATTCATGTCTTCTTGATCTTGATCATCATCAATTTTTAGAGGTTATTCATTTCAACACTATATCAATAATCTTTTGATGGTTGTCTATAGTTTCATGCTTCAGTGATGTTCTACATGTTCCTCTTTTTGGGAATTTTTTTTGGTTAGAGGCTTCTTAGTCCTTCACCTTGGTTTGGAGGATTTTTTAGTCCTTCATTTTCCTTTCTCTCTTTTGGAGAGGAGATTTTACTATAAGGTTTTCTCCTTTTCTCCAATTGTGAAAAATTAGATTGTTTGTACATGGATACCTCACCAAACCTTGTTTGTCGGGACACATCATGCATTCTTTTTTAGGGTTTTTAGCTACTCCCTAAGTTCATCTTAAGGGAGGTGTTAGAATAATCATGCATTAGCTAACAATTAATTAATCTTTAATTAATTATTAGTCTAATTTATTCTCATGCACTTAAGCTAAACTTAAAGAAGTGTTTTTTATGTTAACTAGAGAGTTATTATTACTTCATTTTGTCTCATTACATGAGATGTTGAAACTTGTCATGATCTAATCCCTTTCTCATTTAGGGTCGCTCCTATATAACACTCAACCCTCATTGTATTATCACTTTGAATTCTTGAACTCTTAGTTTTTGAGGAATCTTGTTTTTCTTGAAGATTCTTGAGTTTTATTCTATAGCTTTTTCTTGTTGAGGATATTGCATATTATTGTTTGTAGCTCTCTTGCATGGTAGGTGTCTTTGTTTGTTGTTTGATCCTATGGTTCATTTTTTTCACTTAATTCTAACAATATCTTAAGAACTAATAAGTTGTGATGTGGATTTCTAATTTGAACCCATTTAACTTTTGTGTCTTTTCAGAAAGGGTGGATTTTATAAAATATGCACATGTAATTTATTAAAAATTATATTATTTATTTTTAAATACTCTCATAATTTTTACAACCAATCATCTATTGCAAATATTGGGACTTGGGTGATATTCACCTATAAAGAGTTCTTAAAGATATATTTTATCTATAAAATATAATTTGGCAAGATGCAATGAGTTTTAAATGTTGTGGTATAGTATATAAATATTGGTTTATATATGGTGATGTTGTGGCATTAACTAGGAGTCATTTGAAAAAGTATCACAATTACATATAGAAAATAGTATTATTGGAAGAATGAATGGTAATGCAAGAGCACTTATGGTAGAGCAAGAGTTCATGTGGGATAATCTAAGAGTAGGATAATGTTTTGGAAGATGATAATAGGTATTAGAAGTAATCATAAGTGATGCAATATTTATGTGTGTTACTACAAGCTTGGATTTGATAGTAGTTGCTATATAAAAAAAATGAACTTATTAATAGTGTTAAGTGTGTAACTATTGATTCATAGTGTATGATAATGATTACATATATAAGATGATTCTTTAAATGAAAACAACGTGT
Source organism: Sequoia sempervirens (assembly GCA_007258455.2). Classification (NCBI taxonomy): domain Eukaryota; kingdom Viridiplantae; phylum Streptophyta; class Pinopsida; order Cupressales; family Cupressaceae; genus Sequoia; species Sequoia sempervirens. The sequence goes on from VDFB02277385.1 coordinate 29,502, forward strand.
TTAGTAATATGTGTAATATACTAATGTAATAGTATGATTCTAATATAGTTAAGTAACTCTTAGCAATCCACACATTGGCTAGATAGTTAGGCAGTTATAATTCTATATGTATCATCTAAAGTGAAGGTGCAAAAGTTAGATGATTGGATAGGCTAGAAGAGGTTAGTGTTGGATAGAACATTGTTGGGATAAGACATTAAAGTGATTGTAGAATATTATTTTGTGGATTAAGACTCTATAAAAGTGCTTGATATATTAAATCCTTGATTCTAAATAATATAACTGTGAATCTCTTTTAGTGGTGGGTTTTCTCTCATAAGGGTTTCTCAAGTAAATCCTTGAGTTTTTTATATGCATATTATTCTATTTGCTTGTGAGAATGTTGCCAAATATTTTTTGTAAATATTGTTGTCTAATTTTAGATCACATAATATTAAGTTTTTTAATTTCAATTTATCAACTGTCTTCATCAAAAGTGTAAATCCTCAACAACCACCACGTTATTTTTTATTATGTTGAGATACATAACCTACAGTGGAAATAGAGGAAGAAGCATTTGATGTCATGATTGTGAAAAAATAGTTGAAAAAAAAACTATTCAATGCCTATATTTTTTTAATATAAAGATCCTAACTTTAAAGTGAATAAAATATTTCTACAACAAAATAAATAAAAAGCACCATTTTTTTAAATATGTAATAAATAAAATAGCAAAATATTTAGCATTTACAATTTACAATAAATAATTTATTTTCATTATAATATTTTTTAAATATAATGTTTATATTTTGTAACTATTTGTATCATAATTTTAATATATTATTATTTTTTACATGATTAAATATAGTATTTAGTATAATGATATCTCTCAATTTCTTTAACATGGATTTATGTATGATAGATATGTTAGTTTTATACATCTTGAAAGGTGTAGGTACACATTTGCATGTTCATATGTATTGGTGCCTTATTAAATTTTTACTAGTTTATTTTTTCCAACTACTAATTATTTTAAAGTATTTAACTGAGGGCCTAAATGCATGACACCATAACAACTATTAGTGCATGCTCGTCTATTAGATACTCTCCCCTAGTTTCTTCCATCCACCCAACTTTCAATTTTTTTTTTCTAAAAGAAAAAACCAAAAACATTATTATTCCACCATCTCATATCTTATGAAAACCTTATCTTTAGTTGAATATAAACATTCTTGTTTTGTTATTTCATACCATGTGAAAACCTTATCTTCATTTAAATACAAGTATTCTAATTTTATCATTTCATTTGTAATTTTCAATTGAATAAAAATATTCTTGTTTCATTAATTCACACCATGTAAACTCTTATCTTCTATTAAATAAAAACATTCTTATTTTATTAATTTCATGTGTTATAGGGAAAAGGATCCAATAGTTGAGCATGTTTCAATAGTTGTTATACAACATTTGTTGATTTAATGCCTAATATTTTTAACAATATTGAACCAATAATTGTGACTTTAAGGTTATTAATGTTGATGATAATTACCAATAATTGAATAATATGTATTCCTTAGATCTAAAAAGCAACAAATCATGTGATGCCACATCAACATACCAATAAAACATGATTTAGTGCACAACTATCAGTCTCACTTTTTTTTGGACCTTTTTGGACACCTTGAAAAAAAACATTTTGATGCGGCATCATATTTGATGATGTGGCCCTGAAACCTTAGTTATAAGCAAGAGAATTGCCAAGCAAACTACTATAAAAAATTGGGAAGTTTTTTAAATTTCCACATAGGATTTTGAGAAGCACGAAGTTAGGGTGCTCAACTATTGGGTCCTCTCCTCTAAAAACCTTATCTTCAATTGAATAAAAATATTCTTATTTGTCATTTCATATCTCTCTATATATTTGAGGGGCTTTTATATCTCTTTTTTCGAGAGGTTTCTTAACTAGAGGATCTATTTGTACATGGGTAGCTCATCAAGCTTCATTTGTAAGGACCCATATTTTTCCTTGCCTAAGTTGTGCTTATGGGATGTTGCTAGTGCGGTTTTTATATTCTTTAGTTGGATATTATGTATTTATTTATACATTTAATTTAACTTGCTTAATTATAGTGAATAGGTTATAATAGGGGTAGATGGTATCTTAAGTGTAACTCTCGCCTTTTTTTGAATAGGAGTTACTTTTCTCATTGTTTGGTATTTCTTTCGCTCTTTCCTATATATATATATATATATATATATATATATATATCCTATAGTTTGATATTCATTAATGTATTTTGTTCTCTTGTAATGCTATTTTGATTTCATAAAATTGCTAGAATAGTTTTATTTGATCTATTTTGATTTCAATTTATTTTTTAATCTAACAAATTGACTATTATGCATAGTAAAAATAATATCATGTAGCTTTTTATTATGAATTTCAAAAGGGTTTGTTGACTAAGAGTCCATAGATAGAGATTATTATGATTTTCCACAATGAAGAATAAACTATAGGATTCAATTTGATTATAGTCTAGGACACAAATGAGCATCATGGCTAGTTTTTCACATAGAAACCTTGACACAATGATCAAGGACAAAATGAATATAATCATGATCATTTATTTTGCAACACACATCTTAATTCAAAACTTTGTTCAAAATATAACAAGTAGAATTAGAGAATATAATAAACCTAAATAGAAAATATAAAAAAGTCTACCAAATAATAATAAAAAATTGTAAATATTATGACTTGATCATTATTTAAATAGAAACAACATAAATAACTATATTGATATACACTTAATGAAATATATTAAATTAGATAATTTATTTTCGTTATTTTTAATTAATAATAATAAATACTTAAAACCAAAAGTCCAAAAGCTCAAGTAATAAAACTTAAATTACTCGTGAATGGCTTCAGGCGTTATATTTATAACTAGCACTTGCAACTCTATGAGGTGCAAGGGATGTGCCGATAGACCAAACAAAAACTTCAAAATTTGATCACTTAGAATAGGATTAATTATCACAATTGTAAAAAATATCAAATACAATTTATCCAAAGCAAAAAGAAAATAATCAACAAGAAAATCTGTTAATTTCAATAATATCCACAACTATGAAATTCTTTTTGAATTCTTATGATTAAAATCAAGCCAAAAAAACTCAAACCCCAAATCAAACAAGAGTTTGGAAAAAATCCAAAAAAATAATCTAAGAACAAAGAAACAAAAAATTAAAACCACTAAATAAATGTAAAATTCATTCACAATTCAAATTTCTCAAAATGAAAAAACAAATAAAGATCTAGGATCAACCAATTACTCGGTACTTCTCGTCTTGAACAATATTTTGGTCACCACTTCCTCAATGTCAACTTGGACTTGTGCTGGAAAACAAGATTTCATAATTAATTTAATGCATCCAAATTGAAAAAAAAACCATGCCATCTAAACATGTTTCGTAATGAAAAATAAATTAATTAAAAAATAAAAAACACCATCTACGGAAAAGACCTTGGATAGAATACTCCAAGCACCGGATTTACAAAGTGAAAGTAATGTCGGAGTCAGTGCAAAAGTTTCATATTTATAGGATGTTAGTTGGTGGAATATTTCAAGTTTTCTAAATGAGAAGCAATAAATAAGAATAAAATAAAATGAATATTCGGTGATATTTCTATTTTAACTGTTCAAAATGAGAAGTAATAAATAAGAATAAAATAAAATGACGGTTTGGTAAAAAGGGGATTTAAACACTCCCACAATACAACACATCCAATAGGAACAAAATAAAAGTGGGATAACCCTTAGGTCTACATAATAAATTTTAAAACACTAATTTATGAAGGTAGGATATGAATTGATTAGAAATAAATTACATGTTTTAATAGCTAGGACAATAATTTTAAATTCAATGTGTTTATTATCATTTATTTCAGATTTAATTCTTTATTTTACTTTTTCACAATGTGTTATTTATTTAATCATTGTCATTTATTTAAGATTTATTTTTATATCACTCATTATGTGTTGTTACACTTCATTTATGTTCTTCCTTTTATTTCCTATTGATCCATTCATTTGATTGAGTTTCAATGATTTTTTTATTTTATCATATGAAGGAAGCTCTCACTTCCAACCTCTTTTTTGGTTTCTACTAATCTTTCCTTTAGTCTAGATTAATATTTTCTAAATAATTTTTTATTTTAGATAATTATCAACCATATATATATTAAAAAATTTCATAATAATAATCACTTAAGACATAATTAAAAATAATTAGGCTCTAATAAAGATTAATAAATTCATCAAATCAAAATCATCATTAAATAATAGCCCCTTAGGTCTACATAATAAATTTTAAAACACTAATTTATGAAGGTAGGATATGAATTGATTAGAAATAAATTACATGTTTTAATCGTTGGGACAATAATTTTAAATTTAATGTGTTTATTATCATTTATTTCAAATTTAATTCATTATTTTACTTTTTCACAATGCGTTATTTATTTAATCATATTCCACAATTGATCATTGTCATTTATGTAAGATTTATTTTTATATCACTCATTATGTGTTACACTTCACTCATGTTCTTCCTTTTAAATTTAAAAATCCTCATTCTCAAACCCTCCAAACATATTATTGCAAACATATGATTCAAAAGCAAATTTCTTGTGTACTCTTTTGGCATACCTAATATCAGGCTGTATGGAATGGGCAGCAGAATCTAAATCCCACTTTGCATCCTTCATCAAGCCGATCAAGAGCTTCTAATCCATTGCACTCTCTGGATGCCTCCTGAACCGTCCTAACAAAAAGTTCAATGCTTAAACACAGATCAGATCCCTCCTGCAACTTCTTCTCTAGTTTGATATTTAGCGCATTCACTTTTCTAATCTCTTCCTTGATCAAATCCACCTCAGTATCCTTGCTCTGAATATCAGATTCAAGCCTGTTTAACATCATTTCATAGGTTCTGAGCATGCACTGCCTCTCATGCACCTGTGCCTCCAGTTGGGTATCAGGTAGGAGGGTCTTAAACCCATTTCTATAGCATTTTTTAAGGTCTGAGAGCTTCTGAAGCTATGCAATAACTGCCCTGTCTGCAGTCTGTATGTTGTTAACATCAAATGGCATATGTGCAGTCTGTAGCTGCACATATGCAACCTTAAAGGCAGAAATGTTGGCAAATAGATTCGAAATCATAACCTCCAGGGACTTATCATCTGCTGAGCGAACAGTGTTCGAATCTCTGTCAAGTAACAGAACAGGACCATTTTTAGCAATTCTTTGATTTTCAGAACCGTTTTCAGTAGGGATTTCCTGATATTGGAGGTTTTGGGCATTTGGGTAACCATCAGGGAAATCGTTGAGCTCGGCCAAAAACTCCATAGAGCATAATTTGCAGCTCCTAGCAAAGCGAGACATCATTTCTGATATGTTTGGTGTTTTTACAGGTGACTCCATTGATGCCTGTTTTCTTTTATTGGCTTCTGTATCAACCGAACAGACAGTAGTTGTGCAATCCGCAGATATGGGTGTCAACGGAATGCTTGGTGAGTTTTCTATCCTGCCAGCCACATTCTTGTCTCGAAGCCCAGATAAAGGGCACCTCCAAAGGACCGGGCGCTGCAAAAGCCTAGCGGTGGCTAATGTGGATGGGCGTAGGTGACCCAGAGAAGGATTGACAATGAGAACCATGGGCACTCCAGGGTTGGATGAAGGGTGCCCCCGCTACCGTGGCATTGAGGCGTGGGCCTATCGTAAAGGGAACAGAAAAATCATTTATGAATGCCCGCGTGGTATCTGCCCAGATAGGTGCCTAACCTTCATTGACAGGATACTTTCTTAATAGCAGTGGGCCAAGAGAACATCATTCATCGATTTGAAAGAATTGAAGCTAGACCTATACCACCATTTTCAGCACCGATGCTTTCTTTCTTGAAGCTATCTTCCATAGGCCTGCAGAAAAAAAAAACTGTCAAATTTCAACCGGTATAAGCAAGAAACGCCGCTTTCTTTTTAGAACATCTTTTTGTTATATACCGATAAGAAAAGCAAGAGACTTTGTCATATACCTAGGCGGAGACTGCAAACAAGCTGAACACGCCTACAAGCAGAAGCAGGGGAATCGGGCTTTTCACGCGGCAAGCCATGGATTTCTTGTAATCAAAGCAATGAAAATGTAGTGAAAGAAAATTGTGAGGCAAAGGGGATAGCTAGTGGCTTCCAACGAGGATAAAGCCTGCAAACACACTGGACAATGCTAAGAAAATCTGTGAAACAATAATCAAAAAATATTTACAGTAAAGCAGTCAAATCTGAAGCCATTAATGGAGTCAAATCCACGCAACGCATTCATTAATAAAAAAATCTTGTAAATGCGGAAATCAAATCAAATCAAATCTAAAGACATTAAAGCACTCAAATCCACGATATTTTTCTTATCTACTCTTCTGCACTCTTCATATTCATTAAAAGAGATTAGATGTGAGATAAGACTTTTGCAGTGGATCTATTAAGAGATTAGACATGTGTGGTTGCCAGTAAATGATGCAAGAATGTTCGAACTATTTTATGTAAGCAGTTTCTAACTTTCCGGACGAACTCAAACCTGTTTGACGGGAGATTTAACCTGTTCCGGGTAGATTTAACCTGTTTGCAGGCGTGAGACAAGTTTGGCGGCGAATTGTAGAATGGCAAGTTCACAATAAAAAGCCTATCGACTAATTATAAATATAAATATAGAGACAAGTTGGTCTCACGCTTCCAGATCTTGATATTCCTCCACCGCGACTCCATTCTGTGACTCGCATCATTCTGTGTATAAACATCGCATTTAAAATAATGGCTTCCACTTCTAGGGTTTGAGGCGTCCAAGCTGAGTTTTCCATCCAAATAGACTTGAATGTGCCTTTTATCAGCATCATAAATAGCCTAACATTAACGTGAATCCACCGGTCATACACATTGGCAGGTCCAAAGGCAGTCGGCGCAGAGGAACCATACCATTTCGAACCCCCATCATAAACCCTAATTTGCAGAGCGGCAGAGCCTCCAGTCGTAGAGTCCATCACTTGCATCACCGCTATGCCCGTGCTTCCAGATGACACGTACATATCCCCTTCGAATTGCCACACGCCCGACACATAATCGCCGCCCTGTCAGACCAAAAAATTCCAATTTTGGTTACATTTTCTCACTAATCGTCCAAACAAACTAAGAAATTTGGGAATTTATTTCAAATTTCCGTCAAATTTTTCACTAGGGGAGAAGAGCCAGTAGCTACCACCCATTGAATAACCACTACCTCCAGGTTCACTCCACCCCCCAAAAAAAATTTAACTTTGATCCACAAAAAAACTTTTTATTAACAAATAGAAAATTATAACAATACCAATAGAAAATTACAACAACACCAATAGCTGCTCATAACAGAATGAGTCACTCACCAATCAAAGTACACAACTAAACATGCCTTTGCATTTATAAAAGAACTCCACTTGCACATAAAAAGGCCCATTTACAATTTCATTTAAATCATTTACTTTTTACAATTACCCCCACTTGCAAATGTTTGTCCCTCACTACATTTTATATTTACAAGTATACATGCACAGCTACTGGTGCTTTAGATGACATAATCACAATCTCCTTTGCACAGTCTTTCACGCACTCCTTGTCAGCTATATGTATTTATTTCATTTCTTGTAGGTACCTGCACAATTAAATATAGGTGTAAGGCTCCCCAATTAAACATCAAATCCAAATGTAATGCACAATTCAGTCATATCATCTTTAAAAACCTACGTAACTTGCAGCTTCAAATTCAAATGCTCCTACCAAATTCAAAATTCAAACACAACCACCAAATTGAATGCATATCATCTTTAAAAACCTACGTAACTTGCACCTTCAAATTCAAATGCTCTAACAAATTCAAAATTCAAACACAACCACCAAATTGAATGCATTCAATTGTCAGATTCGAATTCCTAAATAAGAGGGGGAAAGTAGCCAGCAGCATTCACAATTACATGTTACTCCCACTCCCACCAAAGTTGAAAGCAACGACAAAGATTTTCTGCACATTCCTCTGCACATTCCTCTGATATCCAAAGTCTCAGGTATGTACTTATATTTATTTTCATTTATGCAGTGTCTTCTTACTTTATACATTCTACCATTTCTTAAAAAAATTCTACTTTCCATTGCACATACAGTAGGCTAGCATACATATATTTGTCATTTTACATTACGTGTCTCTTGTTTATTCAGCAAATCGATGTATATGTGTGTTTCCTTTGCCTATCCATTGAAAATGCAGAGTATGTACTTATAGTTATTTTCATTTATGCAGTGTCTTCTTACTTTATACATTCTACCATTTGTAAAGAAATTTCTACTTTCCATTGCACATACAGTAGGCTAGCATACATATATTTGTCATTTTACATTACGTGTCTCTTGTTCATTCAGCAAATCGATGTATATGTGTGTTTCCTTTGCCTATCCATTGAAAATGCAGACTATGGTGCCTATATTTATATTTGTCTGTTTTTCCTCATTTGTCATTTACTTCAGTGTTTATATCAGGGTTTATAGTTGTTATTTATTTTTTCTTATATGTCTCTTGTTTATTTTTGGTCATTTGTCAGGGGGGTCATTTATCAGGGTTTAATATGTATATGTGTGTGTGTATATATATATATATATAAATATATATATACATAGACAAACACATATATACGTCTATTAGTCTGTTTAAATATGTTTCATTTGGCTGTCCAATACAATAGCGTAGCATTTGTTTATATTTTCCTACTTCCCATTGCACACACAGCAGGCTACCATACATATATTTGTCATTTTACATTATGTGTCTCTTGTTCATTCAGCAAATCGATGTATATGTCTATCCTTTGCCTAGATCCTTTTAAAATGCAAACAATGGTACTGGTTAATCATTTTCTTCTGCATCTTTCATGACCCATGAAGGATTTATTCGATGATTGAAAAATTATTACTGCTTGTTTATGAAATAAATCAATCCTCTTACACTCCTTTTCCCACATTGCAGTTATGTATGTATGTATGTATGCAGCTTCACACACACACACACACACACACACACACACACACACATATATGTATATGTATGTATGTATGTATGTATGCATGCAGATACATACATACATTGCACATACAGCAGGCTACCATACATATATTTGTCATTTTACATTATGTGTCTCTTGTTCATTCAGCAAATCGATGTATATGTCTATCCTTTGCCTATCCTTTTAAAATGCAAACAATGGTACTGGTTAATCATTTTCTTCTGCATCTTTCACGACCCATGAAGGATTTATTCAATGATTGAAAAATTATTACTGCTTGTTTATGAAATAAATCATTCCTCTTACACTCCTTTTCCCACATTGCATTTATGTATGTATGTATGTATGTATGCAGCTTCATACATACATATGTACATATGTACATATGTATGTATGTATCTGCATACATACATACATACATACCCTAAAAAAAAGTGAATTTGGTTTTCTTTTGTGCTTAAATTATTAAATACGACCTGGTAAAGTCGATTGTCTCATGATTTTGTCTCCAGAAATGATCAGGAATTTCGTGGGTTTGAACACATGTCTATAAAAAACCTAGGTCACTTTGGGCATAAATCGACAAACCCATTAAAAATAAATATGTTTTTGTCAAAACCCTTGCATGGTTTTTTCCAAATTCGTTTGCTTAAGGAATTGATCTCATGAAACCCTTGCTTGGAATATTCTGATATGTATGTATGTATGTACACATACATACATATTTACATACATGTATGTATATATGTATGTGTGTACACATACATGTATGTACATACATATTACACATACATAAATACATGCATGTATGTACACATACATACATGTAAATATGTACATACATACATACATACATGTATGCATATGTATGTACAGTATGTGTGTATGTGTACATGTATGTACAAATGTATGTATGTGTATATACATACATATATGTATATATGTATGTCTGTATGTGTACATACATACATACATACATGTATGTATGTATATACATGTATGTATATATGTATGGTATGTATGTGTATATGTATGTCTGTATGTGTACATACATACAGACCATACATATATAGATGGTATGTATGTACACATACATACATGCATATATGTATGTATGTATGTGCACATACATACCATACATATATGTATGTATGTATGTACATACATACCATACATATATGTATGTATGTATGTATTGGGTTTTTCAGAAAGGTGCAAAATAAATTAACCAAGGGTTTCATAGTAATAATTTGTCAGTCGCAGGAATACAGAAGTGCGTTTTCAGATAGATGCAGAATATTCCAGGCAAGGGTTTCATGAGATCAATTCCTTAAGCAAACGAATTTGGAAAAAGCCAAGCAAGGGTTTTCACGAATTCGTTTTTGAGATAGATGCAGAATATTCCAAACAAGGGTTTCATGAGATTAATTCATTAAGCACACGAATTTGGAAAAAACCATGCAAGGGTTTTGACAAAAACATATTTATTTTTAATGGGTTTGTCGATTTATGCCCAAAGTGACATGGGTTTTTTATAGACATGTGTTCAAACCCACGAAATTCCTGATCATTTCTGGAGACAAAATCATGAGACAATCGACTTTACCAGGTCGTATTTAATAATTTAAGCACAATAAAACCCGCATTTGGAAAAACAAAGCAAGGGTTTTCACAAACCCACGAAATTCGTTATCATTTCTGCAGACAAAATCATGATACAGTCGAATTTACCACGTTGTGAGCGTGCGGTAACACGAGGACAGGAAATCATTTTACCCCAAAAAAAACTCGTGTGTATAACGCCAGTACCATGACATTAGCGGAATAAAATAGCACATGGCGAGATGCATGTAAGATGCATGATTTACTTCATAGACAAGCAGTAATAATTTATCAAACGTCGAACAAACCCTTCACGGGTCTTAACACTCGAATAAACCCTTCACGGGTCATGAAAGATGCAGAAGAAAATGATTAACCAGTACCATTGTTTGCATATTGTAAAGGTAGATGATGTTAGATGTTACCTGGAGCCGTGCGCACGTGGAGGAGCTGTGGGGAGCCGTCGCCATCCGCAGCCTTCTCCATCGCCGGGAACCTTCCAGACAGCGCGCGGCAAAGCGAATGGTTATGATGGGATACCCACAAAAAAACATTAGTCATATGCATCAATCGGACCCCAAATAAAGATTAATTGGGGTGTAATGTGTTTGGTGTCCGGTGCTTTAGTAAGGAGATTAATATGTAGGAGTGATTTGTAATGGGTGCGAAATTGATTGTAGAAGGTGCTAACGTGAATTAGACCCATTCACTTTTGAGCGGATTTGAATGATAAAAGAGTTTTAATTAGATATTAAAAGTGACATATTTAGGTGTTTTTTTTATTTTTTATTGGTGGTTATATGTAGGGGGTATTGGGACGTTAGGTGATGATAACCGGGCGGCACCTCTAAAAGGGGTCTTTTTGACATACGCGCGCATATCGGATGCTACCGCACTCTACCGAATTGCCCAAAAGCCAAAACCTTAGTTATAAGATCTTAACTCATGTGCGAAAAAAACCCATAAATTTTATTTCCGATTCGACATACGGTTTGTATTCTACGGTTGCGCGAAGTTAGCCCTGGCGGCTACTGGCTCTTCTCCCCTAATCACGCTTACAAACTAAGAACTCGGAAATTTGAAATCTCCGTCAAGTTTTTATCAGTCACCGCCAATTTAAGACTTTGACATCCAGATTAGAATAAATGAAAATGGATGAAAATGGTGTTACATTATGAATTTTAATTAATTAATAGAATCGTGGGGTCGGGGTTAGGTCGCGGGGATACCCTTATAGTATAAAAATAATAATAATAATAGAGTCAAATGTGTATTCAAAATGTTGAATAGATTATAGGAAGATTTTTTTTTTTAAGATATGAATTTTGTTAGTTTGTGAAAATGAATAAAATTTATATTTATGTAATGTTGTAGCATATATGACTTTTTGGTGACTTTCTAGAAGGTTAAGATTGTTTTTTATAGAAATAAAAATAAGATTGTGGTTGTGAAATTGAAAAGAGTGGAAAGAAATTATTTCTTGGACACAATCAATAAAAGTTATTTTAGTGTTTTAATAATAATTATACATTTCATTTATGTTATAAATTATCAATAAGTCTTATTTTTATTGATTGAAATTTACTTTTTGTTGTGAAATTAAATAATTTTAATAAAATATAAGTTATATATTTTTAATCAAAAATTACAATTTATATTATAACAACCAAAAGTATCTCTATAAATTCAAAAAAAAGCTAGATGAATGTAATTATAATATAGAAAAATAAACATAAATCAACTAAAGTAATAAATTATGCACTTGTAAGAGGATCGTAATTATCAAACTTAGATCTCCAATCTTCAATGTGATTATGCCATACTTAACTTCACCCCATTTACTAGGAATCCAAGGAGCATATGGGTTAAGATGATTCGTAATGAATTAGTTTTGTGCATTGCTACCTTGGACCTTGAGATGGTACATTAAAGTTTTAATATAGTAAGAGAGTGTGTGTCACTTTATCGATATAATTTTCAATGAACATGAACTATCATCAATAAAATGGGAGTTAAGAGCTTTGGCATGAGCTAACAATTAATTGCCATGAATAAGTTTAGATGATAGAGCATGTTAAAATAGGTAACCAAGGGCATCAACTTCTAAGACAAATGGAATTAAGGCAAGGGGGTAGCCTTGACAAATAGAATTTTTCAAAGGGAACCAAGGGAAAGAGAACTATTGACAACAACTTCAGCATTAACATCCACGAACAACATTCTAATCTTCTTACAAATTTTGGTTCCAAATCCCAACTATTTTAATATATTTAAAATAAAAGACCATCATAAGTGGTCGTATGTTTTATCAAAATCTAGTTTGAGTACTAGAACATCTAGAATAATTTCTTTCATCCATTCTACACTCTCCCATGTGATAATCAAGTTGTTCAAGATAAATATACTACCTAAGAAACTAGTTTATTTTGGCTACACCTCTTAGCTTATATGCTTCATTATATGTGTTAGATATTTGGCAATGATTTTTTAGGATGTATTTGTTGGATTATTACATTAATTAGATAGTTTTATTATATTAGAAATAAATAAATAATGTTAGTAGTTTATTATTAGAAAATAATAAGTTGGTTCATGGGAAAATAAGACTTCAAAAATCCATTGCATATCAGTGCAATTTTATTAAATTGAATATCAATTTACCATTTTCATTTTGCCATGCAATCATGATGTACTCTTGCACATCTAAACACCATTTTAACATGGTATAGAATAGTTATAATTGTGTCTTGCATTCATGAATATTTGCTAAAATGGACCTTACCAACCACATGGAATAGTAATTGTCCTTGTGCCTCTGAATAAAAGAAAAGAGGAATTTTTCCTTGTGTAAGGATATACCTAATCATGTGAAAGCAAGTCGTTAGTGTATTGATGCCTTCTTTTTGTATTGAAACTCTTCCTTCATCAACAAGTTTGCAAAAAAAATTGTCAATTTTTCCCATGCCTAGTTTGAAGGTATGCAAAATTAGATGTATTTGTGGAGTCTTCAAGTTTCTTATATACTTACTAAATGTATTTTAGCCAGAAATTCAACTTTTGAATCATAAGGCACCAAATTCATTTTGAACGAAACTTGTTTGATGTGCCACAAGATTTGAATGTGAGCTCTTTGTTTGTTATGATCTTAGCCTAAAAAATATGTGCATGGAAGAATACAACATTGTAAATTGGAAATTTGACCCAAGGTCATGGAGATAATAGGAAATGAAGCACACGACCATTATATGCAATTCTAGCACTCAACAAAATCCAATCTATTCAATAGAAAACATACAATAATAAGTAAATCCTGATTTCAACAATTTGATATCTTTACCTTCACCTTATTGCCATGAATGACTTCCATTGATCCTTCTTTGTAAGTTTTTATCTCAATTATGGTTATGCTACTCAATTGCTAGATGAAGCTTCAAGTACATATTTGAGGATTACAATGATGCAAAACACCAAAGTTTAAGAGTTCGTGGTTAGCCATGAACGTGCAACAAGGCTTGCTTTTATAGAAATTCTTATTTAAGAGGAAGGATCTTGATTAAAAGATGAAAGACCATGATCAACAGTTGAGGTCCATTGAGAGGAAATAGATTGAATAGTTAACTGGCCTAATTGATCCAATCAAGGGAATTTATTGGATAATCAGTAGAAATTGATTTATTAATTAGTGGGATTTGAATAATCGATGGAAATCATTAATTAGTGGGATTTGAATAGTTGTTGGAATCGATTTGTTAGTCAATTGATTAGATTGAATAATCAATGGATATGATTGATTAGTCAAATGTGTGAGGATAATTAATTAATTAAGCTTGAGAGGAACATGCAAACAAAGATTGAATTAATAAACAAAATTTTATTTATTAATAGATCATGTTGAGTGAATATTGCAGAATTAAATAATTAATTTAATTATTTAATCTAAATGATCAGTTTTCCCTCCTTCTAGTGCTAGAATGTTGATGTGAAATACTGGTATGGGTCGAATCACGGTTGATCCATGAAGAATCAAAGCATAATGGAGCCACCAATACTTGAATCTTGACAAGATCAATCAATCAAAACTGAAAGTAAATATTTTATCAAGAAACCTAACATGCTAAATTTATGGAAGCTTTAAAGAAAACATCACTCTAATCTATTGAAACTTTATATCATTGTGGAATTGGTATCATGTTGATGTGGACCAATGACCCTTTCCCAATTCCATGACAGTGAGCTTGTTTCAGTCGATTCTATGGAAGAATTAATGAAACCATGGTGTTTGGTGTATAAAAAACCTAAATTATGCACAAAATGAACATGATGCAAGATAAGTTACCATGATTTTATTCTATAAATGATCTAATTGTGCAATTGCTAAGCTAATTTAAGCTAAAAATGAGCTAAAAGATAAAAACCCTAATTTATTTACAAACTAGGATGGATGCATGAAAGCCATTAATGAAAGCTTGTTCAGCTAATATGCAACTAAAACAAACTTAAAAATAAGCTAAATGTGTGCAAATTGAGAGTATGTATGTCAGTAAATTTAACAACATAAGCTTGCAATAAAAGATGGATCCATTTGTCTCCAAATAATGATCTATTTATAGGAGAGCAAATGAAGAATGGATGGTTGAGATAAAAAATCTTAATCAACGGTTCAAGATGAAGAAGATTAGAGACATGGATCGTGGATTCTCATCAACGAATGAGAATGCAAGATGAAGATTAATTAAAGGCTCACAATTGCATCAAACAAACACACTTTTGACATGTTCACATGGGTCAAAGGTAACTTGTTTAGGAGGTTGAAGGGTTAAGTTGCTTTTGAAGCTAAGTGAGTTTATTGGAGAAGAGGGAATAGTCCTTAGAATATTCCATTAGGGTGAGGAAAAAAGGTTAATTTGCAAATTAAAACAAAGTTTTAATTGTGCAAAAAGGATAAAGAATATTCCATGGGAATATTCCCTTTGATTAGAGGAATAATTAGTTTAATTGGTAATTAAACCAGGTTTAATTTATGCAATTAGGGAATTAGAGGAATTAGGAGATATTTATTAAATTAGATGATTTAATAAATAGGGGAGGGGTGAAATGATATGATATTTAATTAAATGACTTAGGGTTATTTAATTAAATAAAGATGACTTAGGAAATTAAATTAAATATTTTGATTTATTTAATTTAATTAGATGAAGTGTTACTATGAAAAGAGATGAATTAACCCAATTTAATTAATTAGGCCAATTAGATGAAAATGATGTAATTAATTAATTAGCTAGGCTAATTAAATCATTTAAGTAAAAAGCCCTGATGAATAAAGACGAAATGATGTTAATAAATATGTTTCAGATGTATGACATTGATTGGGAAATTTTTCAGTGTCAACATTTTGCCCCTCTTTGAAGCGAGGTACCTGCTGCTTTGGTTCAAAGAAGAATGCATTTTAGATTAAAATTGTTGCCCAAATCAAAAAATAAAAAAAATTCTAATTTTTTAGATGCCTCAGCAGAAGGATAAAACAAAATCCTTACCCACTCGAGAAATTGGGCAAAAATTTTGAATTTTGGGTTGAGTTCTCGATAAAGGTTCAAAAGTTGCCCCAAGGATAGAAAGGTTCTGAGATGCAAGAATAATGCCAAAAACACAAAAAAGATGCAAAATTAGGTCGAGATTGGAAAAATTGGTGAAAATGATAACAAACCCCATTAAAAAGGTTAAATTAGGGGAAAAAAACCCTAATTTTCTAGCTTAACTAGGCCAAGAGGGGTTATTTTCAATTCATTTGTGCATTCACACCTAAGAAATTCTTGCAATTTGAGCTCTGACCCTTCAAAAAAATGGCACGCCATTAGCTTCCCTGACACATTTTTGATCGAGTTCATGAGTTCCAGTGGCTTCTAGGCACAGGACCATCAGTATGTGACTCAAAACCTTATTTGAAATTTGAAATTTTGGTGCATTTATTAGGCATTAGAATTTAGAATTTGGGGGCATTGCTATATAGCAATGTCGAAACTTCAATCAACGGCACCCAAATGATATATAGTGACGCATATGTCTAGGGTGATGCTTTTCCAAATTTGATTTTAGGGTTTCAAATTTTAAATGGCGACACATTTGTATCCAACGACACACTTGTCAATGTGAAAGTTAGGGTTAGGTCATGCCAAATTCTAAATCGTGACACCAACTTGTATGGTGACGCATTTGACAATTTATAATTTTAAAATGCATCAGGTGTCACTGTTTGGATTTTGAATATAGCGAAACATTTTTTATTTTCAAGCCAAAAATTCCAAATAACTTCAATTTTTTGATGATTTCCTAACGTTGTCGGCTTCACGAGTGCAGGAGGTCTTCCCACCATTGATGTTAAGAGAGCATAGGCCACAATACTGAAGAGAGGAGCACCTGGGAGAGATTAGATTGCGGTATATCACATACGCACTAGTGATTAGGACCCATTTAGCCATGATGACAGTATTGTGCGAGAGATGGCACAGTCAGACTTCGTCTTTCCACCTTCATATAGGAGAGGCGACAATGACCTTAGAGGATATGTGGCGGATATTACGATTGCCTATCCACAGTAATCGCATGATCTACAATCCCAATGTTAGATTGGATGCTTGCTTTGAGGTGATGGAGATGGACCAAATTGCATTGGTCACATCATAGATTGATCTAGAGATATATAGGGGTCACATGTCGATGTTTGGATTGATTGTTTCAGCCATCATTTTTGGTTTGGTAGCTCCAGATAGACGTGGCCAATTTTTCAGTCGAGGTTGGGGCTTGGCTTGGCAAAGGATGCTTTATCAGAGAACTCTTTTTGTGTGGGAGCCCATGATGCTGGCCTCCTAGTACCATGATTTGCATGATTTCATTTATTATGATGGGAGAGCTATTGGTGCAAGTGTGATCCTGCTTCATATATGGCATGGGAGCACATTGCAATGCTTCAAACGATTGTACAAATGGTGTATATGGAGCCAAATGATCCCATCATATGGAGATACTGAGGTGCCATTACACTTAGGCACATAGGATAGATTGGACTCCCATATTGGCAACGGGTGATAGATGATATGACCGTGATTCAGTGGTGGCCATAACTTCAGATGTTGACCTAGTTCGATGATGCACAACAACTTTTCTTTGCCCAATAGACCCATTACATGCAAGGTCAAGAGCATACTATGATATAGAGGTACCTTCCTAACAGAGTGACCAAACAATTTGGCAATGTCCAAGACAAGCCCGACGATGCTTACAAGGATATGCTTGCTAGAGCTTCCAATAAAGTTCTGACATGGGGACTGACGATTCTAGTAGCAGAGGCCATTGAGATATTTTTCCAGTTGGTTGCCCAACCTTGGGCATACGATCAAGGTTAGCCTATTGCTCAGACTACTCCTACTTATGATGCATGGTTCATCCCTCTGAGGTGACTCACAGATCCTACGAGTGCTCCTCCTAGAGGGAGACCACAAGGTAGAGGACATGGTAGCTAGAATGGCCATGATGGACAGGTTCCAGGGGCTCCTCTAGTGGGACAGTAGCCTCCTTAGCAGCCTCCAATGGTATAATAGTAGCTAGTGTCGTCATCGTCACCGTCGTCAAATTCCAAAGATGCACAGATACAATAGCTACAACAATAGGTGTAGGTTTTGAAAAGTGAGTGGGACTAGGCCTGCTAGCAGATTTTGGTGTTGACTGTTGAGTGAGACCAAGCACAGCAATAGGTGGTTGTGGTGACAACTGAGAGAGACGTAGGGCTACAAAGAGTGCAAACACTTACAAGCTAGAGAGATCAGGAGGTGGCTCGACATTAACAGATTTTTCATGAGATCATGGGAAACAGTTTAAGTTTATGGAAGAAAGGAAGAAATTTATTGTCACGCGGGTGGTGGTAATAGGGGCCTTCTAGCCTCAATATCAATGTGTTCCTCTTCTTCATCTAGTATGGTTGTTGTGTTTCTCCATTGTGTGTTTGTCTCCTTGTTTTCAAAAGTGAAGGTTCTCAAACTGCTAATGAGATTTGTTTGTTCACTGTTTATGAGTTCAAAGTTTGGTTGAATTATAGCACCTAGAAGATCAGGTTGTTCAACAGGAGCAATCAGTCTCCAAATAGTCATGTGAGGTTCATTTGTCAATTTATCTTTGCTTAAATGAATTTATTTTACCATAAACACTTGTCTTTGATTATGTTTTGAAACTAGATGTTTATGGAAAAAACATCATAACTTTCACAATGTCCATTTCGTAAAAAATGTGAGATTAAAGCCACAATTGCCTATGTTTTCTTTGATAAATATGGGTTTGATATTAATGTCAAGATATTTAGAAATCACTAAGGATAAATCCTTAGGAAAATAGTAATATCAAGACTAACTTAAGAAGTCCATATTAATTTTGGATAGTGAATGTTTGTTTTTGGATCATTTTGAAATCAAGCAAAGTGTTAAACTGACTCACAAGAATTACAACCCTAGGATAGAAATGGCTATATTTTTTGTATTCCCACTTGGATTTCTCCAGTTGCACTTATTCAGAGCGGATGATTAGAAGCTTGACCACATTGGCTCCCCTCCACGACACTCACTTCTACAGGTCATCCAAGCTTCAAGTTCTCATGAATCTCCCATGACAAACTTTTCATCTCTACTAAGAACCACAAATATGTGGGATGGATTCAGAGGTCTAACCTCTTGACATCTACAAATATTAGGGATTTTTGGCTACTACACAAAGGTTCATAATAAGGGCATCTGGTTCAAAGGACACTATGATAAACTCCCTCAAGAGGTCTCCCAACCCTTAGAACAAGGGCTTTACACATCATAAAGATACTGGGATAGAGCTATCATGCATCACTCAGTTGATTGCAAAATTTCCTTGCAACCACAAATTTATATAGCGATTCGAAAGAGCTTGGCTTATGCGTGTTACTGCTTGGGTCATTCCCTTGGGGTGAGTACTTTTTCCCACCAAGGAAGGCCCTCTAAAGATGAACAATAGCGAGTAAGTACATCTTTAGTTCAATCATATTTGTTTGCATGCACAAAGAGAGAATACATGCTATGCCTTTTCTCACACTAGCATGGTTGTTCAATTTTAAACCTAAATTGAAAGATAGAGGTAATTTTTTAGACAACCAATGTCACTAAAATTCTTTTGATTCTCAAGATCACCGTGAAGCATGAGAGAAGTGCATATGCATTTGAATGACACAAATTACAAAGAAAATTACAAGACAATTAAAGCACAAATTTATTTTAAGCCTCAAAGCAATACTAAGTTCTTTTTAGAGCACCAATTGAAAGATGAGTTTTCCTTATTCAATTTTAAGCCCAATTGAAACATGTGATGTGAGGGTTCATTTTATCCAACTTTGAATGTTCATTTTAAACCCAATGGAAAACTAGTGTGTTGCCTAAAACTAAAAGAAAAAAAGCATGAAATTGGGTTACAATTGCCCCAAAGCAATGAACACTAGTTACAACTATAGAATGTTTAGATAGAAGGTTTTCAATTTCGCTCCATTCCTTAAAACTTGCAAAACCATGTTAGTCTAGCAATGAAAACATAGTCAAACACTGATCAATGATCAAATAATCAAATGAAATTAAGTCACATGTCAAAAAACAAATGTGAAGTTTCTTACTTTGGTATGTGGCGACTGATCATGCTATACTGTATAGCCCATGGTTTACTGTACACCCCAACCCCTATCCTTGCCGGGGTCTGGGGTCGGGTCGGGCCTTGAGTGGGGGTTCAGGGGCTGCAGCCCCCGAGAAAAATTTTATTCCTACTTTTTCGCGTGATCACCAAAAAATGGAAAAATCAATGAAAAAAAAAATTTGATTTTGTAGAACCCAAAAATCTGGAAGCTTCTAAGCTTGTTAAAAAGGCATTCAGATGGATATTATTGTATGAGGAAAAATGTGATTATTCGCAAAATTGTAATAGGTTTTACACTGGATAATAAAAGTATTGGATGGCTACGGTTTGGTGGATGTAACCCAGATTGGGTGAACCACGTTAAATTCTTTGTGTTATGATTTATTTTGTGCATGTTTTAGTTTCTCTATTTATTAATTAAATCTGCATTTAATTGTTAGATATCTATCATCTCTAACCCTAACAAGTGGTATTAGAGTGGGTTGTGTTTCGATTATCGTCTGTAGGAAGGTCTCACGGCTGAGTGGGAGTCTCACGATTGAGTGGGAGCAATGGTAGACGAGGGTAAGAAGGTTGAGAAGTTTAATGGGCAGAACTATCAGTTATGGAAGATGCAGATGGAGGACTATCTCTATCAGAAGGATTTATGGCGGCCATTGGAAGGGAAAACCAAGAAACCCGCAGCAATGTCTAATGAGGACTAGGGAGATCTTGGATAGAAAGGCTCTTGGCAGTATTCGTTTATGCCTGGCACAATTACTGGCGTTCAATATTACAATAGCAAAGACAACTCAAGAGTTGATGGAAACCCTGGCGAAGTTATATGAAAAGCCTTCCGCTTCGAATAAGGTATTTCTTATGAAGCATTTATTTAATATGAAAATGGTAGAAGGTGGGTCAGTTACTGATCATTTGAATGAGTTTAATACAGTCACCAGTCAATTAACTTATGTAAAAGTAAACTTTGATGAATTAGGGCTCTTTTGATTTTGTGTTCTTTGCCTGAAAGCTAGAATAGCTTGGTAATGGTTGTTAGCAATTATGTTTCTAGTTCGAATACATTGAAGTTTGATGATGTTGTTGGTGTTATTTTGAGTGAGGAAATTTGTAGGAAAAGCTCAAGTGGAACATCCACATCAGGCAGTGTTTTGAATGCAAAAAGCAGGGGCAGAACAAAGGAGAGAGAAACAATTCGGAAATTGTGAGAAGTCACGAGGAAAATCAAAGGACAAAAGGTCTCAATCTAGAAACAAGAGGATTGCTGGTACTGTGGTAAGCCGGGTCATTTGAAGAAAGATTGCTAGTCTCGGAAAAAAAGAAGGAGACAAAAAGGAAGGAAGTAAAGAGGCAAATGTGGTAAGTAATAAATCTGATGAGGATGCTTTGATTCTTTCCCTTGATAATGCTGATGATTCTTGGGTGTTAGATTCAGGGGCTTCATTTCATGCTACCCCCCATAGAAGTTATTTTCTTGATTATGTCCAAGGGGATTTTGGGTTGGTTTATTTAGGAGATAACGAACCCTGTCAGATTGTTGGAAAGGGAAGAATCAAGATTAAGTTGCAGAATGGGAATCATTGGCTACTATGTGAGGTAAGGCATGTTCCAAAGTTAAGCAGAAATTTAATTTCAGCAGGGCAACTAGATGATGAAGGTTGTGTTGTTACTTTTAGTGATAAAAATTGGAAGGTCACAAAGGGTACCTTAGTGGTAGAAAAAGGTGTGAAAGTAGACACATTATATCTTTGTACAGGTCATACTTGTTCCTTCTACTTTAATTGTTATAGAAAAATGTCAATGTTCAGGAACAGTTGCTGCAGTTCAGCAGGTAGAAGATCATACAGTTGTTGTGGACTCTGAATCAACACTGTGGCATAATAGACTTGGGCATATGAGTGCAAAAGGTATGAAAGTACTTCATTCAAATAATGTTTTACCAGGTCTAAAATGTGTTAATATGGATTTCGTGAAAGTTGTGTGTACGGAAAACAAAAGATAGTAAGTTTTCTCAAGGATGGGAAGCAAAAGAAAGATGAGAAATTGGAGCTTGTGCATACGAATGTATGGGGACCAACTCAGGTATCTTCTCTCGGTGGCTCTCTATATTATGTTACATTCATTGATGATGCAACTAGAAAGGTATGGATTTATTTCCTTAGGCAGAAATCTGATTTATTTGAAACTTTTAAAAAATGGAGAAGCTTGGTTGAGAATGAGATTGGTAAAAGGATAAAATGTCTCAGATCTAATAATGGTGGTGAGTATTGCAGCAAAGAGTTTGAAGATTATTGTTCCTCTAATGGTATTCATAGATAGAAAATGGTTCCAAGGACTCCACAGGAAAATGGAGTGGCTGAGTGCATGAATAGAACAATAATGGAGCGTGCACAGACTATGAGATTGCATGTTGGGCTACCTTTAAAAATGTGGGCAGAGACTATAAACATTGTTGTTTATTTAATTAATAGAGGTCCCTCTAATCCTTTGGGTTGTGGTATTCCAGAGGAAGCATGGAAAGGTAAGAAGGTGAGTTATTCTTTCTCAAAACCTTCGGTTGTGAAGCATTTGCACATGTAGATTCTGAAAATAGAACCAAGCTTGATGTAAAGTCAAAGAAATGTGTATTTGTTGGATATGACATTGATGAATTTGGTTATAGGCTTTGGGATTTTGAAAATCAGAAAATTGTGAGAAGCAGGGATGTCATATTCAATGAGAAAGTGTTGTAAAAAGATCTGTTGCTATAGCATGAGAAGAAAGGAAATGATTACGTAGTGTTGGATGATACTCCAAACAATGATGTTTCAGTGGTTCCTCATGCTTGGCAACAACAACAACAACAAATACCACAAACTCTGTTAGATGATCTTCAAGGATAAGTAGACCTCCGAAATATTCTCTCCCTCTTTGTATACTATTTTGTTAATTGATGTTGGGGAGCCAGAATATTATGATGAAGCTATGCAGGTGGATACCAAGGTTGATTAGGAGCATGGAATGGAAGAAGAAATGGACTCCTTGCTGAAAAAACAGACTTGGGAATTATGCAAGTTGTTGCGGTAAAAGGCTTTACCAAACAAATGGATTTATAGGCTAAAAGAGGAGGATGGAGGTAAGAAAATATTTAAAGCTAGATTAGTTGTAAAGGGATTTGCACAGAAAAAGGGTATTGATTTTGATGAGATTTTTTCTCCTGTTGTTAAAATGACTTCTATTTGTATTGTTTTAAGTATTGTGGTTGTGAAGATTTGCATTTAGAACAACTTGATGTTAAAACAACCTTTCTCCATGGTGATTTGGAAGAGGAAATCTATATGGAACAACCACAAGGATTTGAGGTCAAAGGTAAGGAGAAACTAGTGTGCAGATTGAATAAAAGTTTATATGGCTTGAAGCAAGCACCTCGGCAATAATACTTGAAATTTGATAGTTTTATAGCTGAGCAAGGCTATAGTCAGTGTAATTCTGACCGTGTGTTTATTTTAAGAGGTTGGATAATGACAGCTACATTATTTTATGTTTATATATTGATGACATGCTTGTAGCTGGGTCTAACATGGATCACATAAGTGAGTTAAAACAACAAGCAAAAATTCTTTTGCTATGAAGGATTTGGCAGCAAAATAAATCCTTGGTATGAAAATTTGTAGAGATAGGAAAAATAGAAAATTGTTTTTATCTCAGGCTAATTATGTTGAAAAGGTGTTGCAGAGATTTCATATAGAGAATGCAAAAGCTGTCAGCACACCTTTGCCTAGTCATGTTAAATTGACTAAGGATATGTGTCCAAAGACACAAGAGGAGGAAGAAAAAATGTCCAAGGTACCATATGCTTCAGTTGTAGGCCTAATGTATGCCATGGTATGCACAGACCGGATATTGCAAATGTTGTAGGAGTTGTTAGCAGGTATTTGAGTCATCGAGTTGAGCATTGGAATGCGGTAAAATGGATTCTCAGGTATTTGAGAGGTACATCCAATAATTGTTTATGTTTTGGGGGCTCTAATACTGATTTAAAAGGCTATGTTGACTCAGATTTAGCAGGGGATATAGATACAAGGTAGGAGTACCACAGGTTATGTATTTACAGTTGGTGGGACAGCAGTGAGTTGGATTTCTCGATTGCAGAAGGTGGTTGTTTTATCCACCACAGAGGCAGAGTATGTTGCTGCAACAGAGGTGGAAAAGGAGATGATATGGCTGCAACTTTTCATGGATGAGTTGGGCAAACAACAGGCTGGAAATTACTTGTTTACAGACAGCCAGAGTGCTATACATCTTGCAAAGAATTCTGCTCTACATTCTAAAACAAAACACATCCAGTTGAGATATCATTTCATTCGGTCAGTGTTGGAGGATGGACAAGTTAAGCTAGACAAGATACATACAAATGTCAGTCCAACGGATATGTTCATGAAGGCGGTGACAAGGGAGAAACTGAGCTCCTCTTCAGCTTCGATTGGTCTTCAAAGTTGAATTCAAGTATAATAGAGCAGCAGGGTCCAAGGTACTTATTTCTAGTGGGAGTTGTAATTGGAGCAGTGTTGTCCAGGATCAGTCTCCAAGTGGGAGATTGTTGGTATGTGGTGACTGATCATGCTATACTGTATAGCCCATGGTTTACTGTACACCCTAACCCCTATCCTTGCCGGGGTTTGGGGCGGGCCGGGCCCTGGGTGGGGGTTCGGGGGCGGCAACCAGAGAAAAATTTTCTTCCTACTTTTTCACGTGATCACCGAAAAAGGGAAAAATCAATGAAAAAAAATTTGATTTTGTAGAACCCAAAAATCTGGAAGCTTCTAAGCTTGTTAAAAAGGGGTTCGGATAGGTATTATTGTATGAGGAAAAACGCGATTATTCGCAAGATTGTAATAGGTTTTACACTGGATAATAAAAGTATTGGATGGCTGCAGTTTGGTGGATGTAGCCCAGATTGGGTGAACCACGTTAAATTCTTTGTGTTATGATTTATTTTGTGCATGTTTTAGTTTCTCTGTTTATTAATTAAATCTACATTTAATTGTTAGATATCTGCCATCTCTAACCCTAACACTTACCCTGGTTAAGTGTCACTACACATGATGGCATTGCAATTTGAAAGTTGGAAGTCACTCTGGTGAATTTGAGCGATGCTCTACAAAGAGTCCAGTAAGCACGATTGTGTCATTGTTTTGATGGGCGTCGTTGTAAACGAGTGTGTCGCTATTTGAACTATAAAAACATCGGTCTAGTGAAGGTGAGCATCACCATTTTTGATCCATGATACATCAAATTTAAATATGCGTCATACAATTAAATGTACGTCACTGTATCAAACCACTTGAGTGTTACTATATGGCAACACTATTGAAATAATGTCGTTGCTTGCATTTTCAACATCACTACAACTTGCAAAACAAGTTCATGAACATGGATTTCAAGCTAAAAACAACTAAATGATTGGTTTTCCCTCCTTCTAGCACCAGAATGTCAATGCAAAATACCGGTATGGGCCGAATCACACTTGATCCCTGAAGAATCGAAGCATAATGGAGCCACCAATACTTGAATCTCGACAAGATCAATCAATCAAAACTAAAATTAGACATTTTATCAAGAAACCTAACATGCTAAATTTATGAAAGCTTTAAAGAAAACATCTACTCTAATTTATTGAAACTTTATCTCGTTGTGGAATTGGTGTCGCGTTGATGTGGACCAACGACCCTTTCCCAATCCCGTGATAGTGAGCTTGTTTTAGTCAATTCTATGGAAGAGAATTGATGAAACCATGGTGTTTGGTGTATAAAAAACCTAAATTATGCACAAAATAAACATGATGCAATCTAAGTTACCATGATTTTATGCTATAAATGATCTAATTGTGCAATTCCTAAGCTAATCTAAGCTAATTTAAGCTATAAATGAGCTAAAAGATAAAAACCCTAATTTATTTACAAACTAGGATGGATGCATGGAAGTCATTAATGAAAGCTTATTCAACTAATATGCAACTAAAACAAACTAAAAATAAGCTAAATGTGTAAAAATTGAGAGTATGGATGCGAGTAAATTTAACAGCATAAGTTTGCAATAAAAGATGGATCCATTTGTCTCCAAATAGTGATCTATTTATAGGAGAGAAAATGAAGAATGGATGGTTGAGATCAAAAAGTTTAATCAATTGTTCATGATGAAGAAGATGAGAGGCATGGATCATGGATTCTCATCAATGGATGAGAATGCAATATGAAGATTAATCAAAGGCTCACAATTGCATCAAACAAACACACTTTTGACCTATTCACATAGGTCAAAGGTAACTTGTTTAGGAGGTTGAAGGGTCAACTTGCTTTTGAAGCTAAGTGAGTTGATTGGAGAAGAGGGAATATTCCTTAGAATATTCCATTAGGGTGAGGAAAAAAGGTTAATTTGATAATTAAAACAAATTTTTAATTGTGCAAAAAGGATAAAGAATATTTCATGGGAATATTCCCTTTAATTAGAGGAATAATTAGTTTAATTGCTAATTAAACAAGGTTTAATTTATGCAATTAGGGAATTAGAGGAATTAGGAGATATTTATTAAATTAGATGATTTAATAACTAGGGGAGGGGTGAAATGATATGATATTTAATTAAATGAATTAGGGTTATTTAATTAAATAAAGATGACTTAAGAGATTAAATTAAATATTTTGATTTATTTAATTTAATGAGATGAAGTGTTAGTGTGGAAAGAGATGAATTAACCCAATTTAATTAATGAGGTCAATTAGAAGAAAATGATGTAATTAATCAATTAGCTAGGCTAATTAAATTAGTTAAGTTAAAAGAGGATGAATAAAGAGGAAATGATGTTAATAAATCTATTTCAAATATATGACATTGATTAGGAAATTTTTCAGTGTCTACACTATTAAGCATTCATTTGATTCAAGATCTACATTCAAGCTAGCCACGTCACACAAGTTTGTAGATCTCACAACAAGGGTTTGGTGAATTGCAACATAGCACTTTGTTCATTCATCATTTCCCTTCATTATTTCATTTCATTCCAAGGTTTAATTACCAACAAGGGGTTTGACCAAGGAAAACCTCCATTTACTAACAATCAACAAGTTTTTCTTCTCTTACATGTTTTTGTTTGCAGATTTAGGTTGAAGACTTGAAGAGCATTTGAAGTGAAAAGTTGCAAGGTTGCAAAGTTGCATTGAAAAGTTGTCATCTTCACGAAAAACTCGCCTACATACCATATCTGGAAGTTTTAGGATCTGAGATTTGAGAAAAAGGAAGTGCAGACATTGAGCCTCAGGATCACATTTAGATATTTTAGAAATTCAAGGCAGGACTAATACAATAGTAAGGGTGTCTTAGTCCTCCCAAGGGTATTTTGTAGAGATTCTTTCAGATTTTGCTCTGACATCTAAAGATTTTGTATTTCCCCTAAAAAATAGTAGCGAGACTAAGACACCAGTAAGGGTTTCTTAGTCCTCCTTGGCATATTTTGAAAAAAAAAATCAATTCTAGAATTCTCATCACATTTTCATACTTCCCAGGTACACACATCCTAACTTGTTGCTTAATTTCATCATTTACACTCATCATTTGACTTGCATCACTAGGTTTTGTTTGCTTGGTGGTGAATCCCTCGAAGCTTAAAGAACCCCCTCCTAGGTCTTCCTTGTTGAGAATTGACTCACCTTGAGGTTGATACTCAATCCACTTTGGGACCCTAGGACATATTTGAATGACAATAGGGGAGAATTGTGGTGTTCTATGACCTAGGTTATAAAGCACCCTTTTCCCCTAGTGTTCAATAATTATTTAATATGAGAAGGGTGTTTGATGTTAATTCAATAATTAATGATAATTATTTACTTAAAATAGAAGAATTAGTTAAGTTAGCAACATAATTAAATAAATAAGGTTTATTTAATTAATCAGGAAGAATAATGTTTAATTAGGACATTATTAAATAAATATGATTTATTTAATTAGTCAGAGAGAATAATGATAAATTAATACTTAATTAAATAAATATGATTTATTTAATTAGTCAGGGGCGATGGATAATCAAGAGTTTATTCAATAAATAGGATTTATTCAATTAGTCAAAAATGATGAATTTGAATGAATGAATTAAATAATGTAAACTTAATTAATAACATAATATGAAAATTGACAATAATTAAATAATAAGGTATTATTTAATCATTTAGTGAAGAAGAGTGAAAATTAGTAAAAAGGTGTTTCTCACAGGTCAGGACAATTTAGGGTATCTACAGACATAAATTAAAATCACGCAATGGTATATGTGTACATGCCTGTACATAGAAAATGGCAATGAAGTTTTGAAGGGCCACATGCACAACCACAAAAATTGGTAGAAGAAGAAAGCCAAACATTGCCAAAACCATTATCAAGGGAGCAAAAAGTATTATGCAAAGAATTGTAGACCCCAAATTCATTCACTTATGAATTCAAGTTGGGCTTAACCAACACCCTTTAAGCATCCTAAGTGGTGTAGCCCCCTTAATCTGTCCCGTTTTCCATTTCTGATTGTTGTTTTCGTTTGGTGTTAATCTTGCATAAAGTTAAAAATAAAATAAAAATAAAAAAATTATCTTGCCTATATGATCTCCATATGCAACAAATAGGGTTTTGACCCGAATAGATTTAATTTGCATGCTTGCAACTTGTTCTATAATGGGAGCTTCAGAACAAGGTATGGACATCCATCATTACTATTGGAAATGTGCTAGTAGACATGTATGCAAAATGTGAAAGCATAGAAAAGGGACATGAATTGTTTGGCAAGATACCTCAAAGAAATGTGGTCTCATTGAATGCTGCAATTGTAAGATATGCACAAAATGTATTTGTTGAAAAGGATTTATAAACTTTCAATCAAATGTAATTAGCAGGTGTAAATCCAAACTTCACAATATTTTCCATCATCCTCCCTGCCTATGCCAAAATGGGAGTTTTGGAATGGGGTATGGACACCCACCATTGGATAAAGGAAAGGAATTTTGTCAAATGTTGTAGCTACAACTACCCTAGTAGACATGTATGCAAAATGTGGAAGCATAGACAAGGCACATGAATTATTTGATAGAATACGCTAAAGAAATGTGGTCTCATGGAATCCTATGACTATAGGATATACACAAAAGGGATTTTTTGAAAAGGCTTCAAAAAATTTCAAGTAAATGCAATTGGTAGGTGTAAAGCTAGACTCTGCAACCTTTGTCTGCATCCTCCCTACCTGTGCTAAAGTGGGAGCTTTTGAACAAGGTATGCAATCAATCAAAGGATAAAGGATATGGATTTTTTCATATGTATAAAGCTTAATGGAAGGAGGATTTTGGTTATATATTATCATTGATCTAGTAGACATATATGGAAAATGCGGAAGCATAAACAAGGTTTGTAAATTGTTTAACAAAAATAACTAAAAGAAATGTAGTCTTGAGGAATGCAATTTTTGTGGGTTATGCACAAAATGGATTTTGCAAAGATGATTTTAAAATATTTGAATTATTGAGGAACTTTGGAACATATCCTGACACTATAAATTTTGCTTGTGTTATATGTGCATGCAACTATGCAGGTTTAGTGAATGTGAGTTGTACATACTTCAATCACATGGGTAACACTTATTGCATTACACCTATAATTGATCATTATGTGTGTGTGCTTGACCTACTTGCTCGTGTTGGCTATCTTGAGGACATTGTTAAATTTATCATCAAGATGCCAATTAAACCTAGGGTGGATGTGTGGATCTATTTTCTTGCTACCTATAGGTCCCATATGAATATAGGCTTAGAAGTATTTACAAAAATGTTGTTTTTTTTTTTTGGATCTTAAAAAATATGTGACTAATGTTCTTCTCTCAAACATCTATGCAGAAGTGGGTAGGTTATGTGATCGAATGGTAAGGAGATTGATGAAAGATGAGGAATTAAAAAGCTCCTCAAATGTTTTTCGATTGAAGGCCATAAAAAGGTATGTGCTTCTTGTGTAGGAGGTCACAGTAAATCTATGCAAAGTTGGAGAAATTAGCTTGGGAGATGAAGGAAACAAGACATTTTTGAGATGCAAGACACTTAGTGGTGTGGAAAGGGAGGGGAAAAATTATTTCTCTACCACCATAGTGAAAATTTGTCAATTGCTTTTGGTTTTCTAGACATGTGCCCCTTAGAACAATTATTAGACTTGTTAAGAACCTTCAAGTATGTGTTAATTGCCACATTGCAATGAAATTTTATCTCTAAGATTTTTGCAATTACTACTTCTAATTATTAGTTTAGTTGATTTCATGAGGAGGAAATGAACTCACTTGCATAAATAGTTTTCCATGGATTAGTTCAAGGCCCTGTTAATTCATGAAGATTAATTTCTTGTATGAAGTTAGTTATTTTGAAAAGCTTGAATCATGATAAACCTTAATATGTGTGTTCCTATGTTGGTTTTCTTATCCTAGAATTATTACAAACATTCTCTATTAAAGTTTCCACTTCTCAATGCCTTGCAACACTATCTCTAATTTTAGATAAAAAATTAAGGAACCCTTTGTTGATGTTTGTCCTTTTGAGCCTTTACCTTGCATATCATTCTTATGGAAAGGACTCTAGTATGATTCTAATTCTTTTTAAGTTTGATTTTGTTGCTTATAAGTCCCTTATTAGTATTTGATTAAAAATAATGTCTTTATAGTTGTTATGCGATATCTTTATATTGCCCCTTTCTAGGTGATGTTGGGGCCTATATTAGTAAGTGCAAATTTATCTAAGTTGAGTGTTTCCTTTATTAAAAGAACCATTTTTTGGCCACTATCTATGACCAATATAAGAATTTCTTCAATAGACCCCCTTATTAAAAATGTTTTTGTTGTAGTGTTTTGTCTTTTGTTATACTTATCACATGCCTAAATATCTTAAACTATATAAATTTATAAGTATTAGGGGTGATTGTGTCTATTTGTAGCCTTTATTGCTTTTATAGGTTTCCTCTTTCCATTATTCTTTTTGTCCATTCCTTGAAACCCAACATTTAATTTTTTTGAGACCTTTGATTATTTTAGTCTTTTAGACTTCTCATTACTTAGGTACTTTATCATGGATTTACTAATGCCTCCACTCCCTACTTGGGTAAGTGCACAAAGATGGGGGGCCAAAAATGGGTCTTAAGTGACCACTTTTTTAAAAAATTAGGAAATATTGACCTTGGATGAGAAATTGAGGATAGTTACAATGAAACTTTTAATATGCAACAAAAACAAGGATCATAGTGCTTCGAATCCACTTTTAAACTACTATTTAAAAAAAAAAACGGTAGAGATTAAGGGGTTAAAAAATGGGAGCCACACAAATTGGTCCTATTTTTTCAAAAAATCATAACATAGCATTTGTTGTGCCCCCCTATAATGTTAACTTTTTTTTTTAGTATTTTAAAAATTGCTTTGGTGAGAAATTAGCTAACAACAATTTATGCCCAATTTTTTTGATAATTTTTTAATGAGTATATGATTTATACTAATTTTCAAAGTGGACACATCCTAAAAAACATAAATTTGATCGTTCTCCCCCTAAAATTTTTGAAAACTAATCAAAAATGGTTTTTTCTAATATGTGTAGAATGGAGTCTAGTTTATAAAATTGTAATTTATTTGAAATTTCAATGAACAATTAAAAAATAAAGTTAACATGAAATTAAAGATGAAAGCCTTAACATAGTTAAAATGTGAAAAAAATTACATTGTTAAATAGCTAAGAGAGAGCTTAACATTACCCAGGTGTTTGTTTTACTTAACCTTGAAACACATGCAAACTTGATGGGGAGCACAAACGAGATTATGTGAAATTTTGTAGAATATGCAAAAACATGTTTTTGGGCATTGGAAAGGTAGTACAAGCCTTTGGGTTGGATATCCAAAGCAAATCCAATTCAAAGACGGGGATTCCCAAAGTAGGAAAAATTGTGACTGCGTTATAACACACTCACATTATGCCTTGCTTTAATTTGTTTTAAAATGTACATGTTTTGTGTATGTATGTATATATTTTTGTATGTATGCTTGTATGTATGTATGTATGTATGTATGTATGTATGTATGTATGTTTGTGTGCTTGAATGTATGTATGAATGTATGCATGTTTGTATGTATGAATGTATGCTTGTATGGATGTATGTATGTATGTATGTATGTATGTATGCTCATATGTACATGTATGTATGTTTATATGTATGCTTGCATGTATGTATTTATGTTTGTATGCTTGAATGTATGTATATGTATGTTTGTATGTGTTGGTTAAAATATTTTTCCTTTAAAAACTAATACAAATTGACTCCATTTTTCCCCAAAAAAGGACTAATCTATCAACAACAATTGGAGAGATCACCATTGCATTGGTGATCTTCCTCTAAATTTTATTTGAGGTACAACTCCCTCTTCTGATATAATTTTGATTTTTGAGATAAAATAAAACGGGAGTATGCTTTTAACCGAAAAGAAAAAAAGGAAAAACTAACATATATCCATAGCCATGAAAATAGATGCAATTAAAAGTGATTTGAAACTACTAACTATTTCTTGGAATTAAACTGGAAAACATTTAATATCATAGCTCATAGACTAGATTATCAAAGCTTGTTGACTCAACTCAATGCAATCTCAACATTTGCTGCAAATAAATGAACAAGACACCAAAGAACAACACATCCTCACAAGGAAGGAATATTCAAATGGTTATCTAAGCTCACTGACTTATTCATAAACATTAGCATTTCATTCATAATTCATTGCACACAAACAATAAACATATACAATAGGATAATCAAAACTGTAAAATTTGATCCTTTAATTAAGATCTATTCTCACTCATGCAACACAGTGCAAGGGGGATCAAAATTTTGGACCCTTGCAATGTCAAAATGAAGCATATTTATAGTTTTAGAAATATAACTATCACTGAAGTCTTGAGATAACTAAAACTAATTGATTCTTGAAAGAATCGAAATAACCAAGTCTAACATCATTAAATAAAAAGATAAAGCAAAAGAAATCAAGAGACATCTATTGCTAGGGTGGTTGATCATGCGAATTGATGGGAGTTTCTCCTTCTGACATTGCTTGTTGGGAAGCTTCCATGTGTGTCTGATAATATTTAAAAGCCAGTCTGATGATGAAATTTTTTGTCTGTTGTAGAATAGTTACATTCCTTGTTCTCAACTTCCATGTAGCTTTGTTGGTGCAAATGACCTCCATCTTACGTGTTATGAGAACAAGAGAGTCTTCATGCCATGACAATGTTGAATCGATCCTATCCAATTTCTTTAATGCTTCTTTATCAAACACATGTTCCTCTAATAAGGTATTAACTACTTTAAAGAAGTTATCCTTTAGTTCTTCAAGTGTGGTAGGACCTTAATTGTCAGCCTTCGTTATCTAGCATCCAAAATTAGAGAAGTTCTTGGTGAAATTATTACTAAGATGGTTACATTATTTCATCAACTTAGTTTGCTCCAAGAAGTTTGATTTTATGATTTGAAGCTTCCACTCTATACTTGTTCTCCACATAACAACTCAAGAATCTTCTTTGGATGAAATAATGTTTTTCAAAGTAGCTTTATCCATACCCATTGCAATGATTTCAACCAAATCACAATTAATTTGCAACCAATGTGACTCTTCTTGCTTACAGTTAACAAAATTAGACTTAATTAAGGTTCTTAATAACACATTCATCTACACCTTTTTTAATTTCTCAATTAAAGGAGGTCCTTTTATTTTAATCTCTAGCACCCAACCCTAAACAACCTTTCCATAATAGTTGTCTTTCTGAATTCTACTCATCATTTCCTTTCTAGCCACAGTATTAGGATCAATGGTAGCCTGCTTTCCTGGCTAAGGGGTTGAGGAGAGGGGTCTATCAAGGCTCTAAGGAAATTTGAAAGGATTTCAACTGACTTCTTTAACTCATCTTTGTCCTATTTATCATTTTTTGTTCTTTCCACCAACCTAGAGGTTGTAATCTAAAAATTATGGATATCTCCATCCCTACTAGGTGGACCTAAATCTACTCTAATTACACTATAATTTTCTATGGTAGTCTGATTGGGATCCTTTTGTACTAAAGGCTAGGCAACTTCCATAATCAGATGTCTAGAGGCTTCATTTTCTATCAATCTAGATGTAGTTTCTAGTTTCTTAACTTTAAGGGTTCTTTATAAAAGTTGCCCTACTACATCTTCCTCTAGCAAAGAAATGGGTACCATTTTTGTTTCTTGAGAGAGGGATTTTTCTAACCAAGAAGGTGAAGATGGAATAGCATCGAGATTTTGAGAAGTCCTAGGTGTTGAAAAATGAAGAGCTCTGTTAAGAGGAGTTTCCATTGCACTCTACATGTTTAAAGGGAAAGAGGTTGAGGCCTTAACTTTTTGCATGCTTTCCTTCAACTTACCTTGAGATTGGCCAGGCTACTAAATATGAGTTTCTAAACCTCTTCTTTCAATTTCTTTCACTTGATTGCCTCCTTTTGGTTGTTGTTTAGCTTCATTCTTTAGTTTTTCTTTAGTTATAATGTTAGGGAAAGGAACTTCACCACATGTTTTCTCAAGGCCCTTGTTCTTCTCAGGAGGATCATTTCCTTCTCTACTATTGCTTGGCAGAGATGTGTTTTGTGTTGGTGGTGATATTGGCACAAAAAGAACTATACTCTCCTAACTAGTACTAGTTTTCTCTCGAGCTCCTCTCTTGTATTTGGGTGGAACTTTGGTGGTTTCTCCCTTCTTCCTAGTACGCCACATTTGGGTCCTCTTTAAAACTATTGCAATTCTAGCATTCAAATCCTCATTTTCGCTACCATTCCAATCAATTGGTGACAAGGGTTGCATTTTTATCTTGTTGAAATAAGTGGGATCAATCAAATCAAAATTGTCATCTTCTACTCCTCTTATATTCCATCCTAATTTGAAATTAAAAATCTAGCTTAGAGTCAGCCTCATCCAATCTCTTCTCCTTATCTCATTATCATAACACAATCTACCCAAAAATCCTCTAGATGTGGCACATGGTAATAATTGGGACCTAGATGAAGATTATTTCTTACAAATTTTTTATTATCAAATGGAAATCTTCTCTCTAAAGTTTGAAAGGTGTAATTTATAATTTATTTCCCTAAATTAAGGGCATTTGACAGAGACTTACATTCATAATATCCCAAGCTAATAGGGAAAGGGATGGGATACCAACCTTTTTCCTTTCTGGACATGTCTTATTCACTTATGCAACCCGGTGACAAACTTCTATCAAGATAAACTTATCCTCCACATACTTGGGTTGTTTAAGAGGAAAACCATCAAATCCACCGATCCTCGGATATGTAAACTTCTGACATTGAATGAAAAGGCTACCATATCTAGTAACCAACTAAAAGGCTTCTAGAGACACTCTTTTCCCTAGATCACCTTGTAGCTCCTGGACTAATCGTATAGTAAACAGATCATTTACTTTTGGGAAGTTTTTATAGATCCTTTCTAGCTACAAGTCAGGATAATAATCATAAATTTGAATTTTTTCATCAAAATATTTAATGGGATTCATCCCTATCCATGGTCTCGTACAAGCTAGGGCATAGAAAATATAAGATGATATATAAAAAAATCTATTGATGGTGAAATTTCTTATCATATGATCCAATTGGTCACTAATTATGGTGGCCCAATCTAGGTATTGTGTGCCAACACAAATAATTTGGATGAAGAAATACATCCATTCCTCAAAATCATATGCATTCATGCTTCCTCTTGTTGGATGTTGCAGTTGTCATTGATGTCAACACTATTAGCATAAATGTATTTGAAGTTGTATATGTTGAGGATATTGAGAAATTTGTAAAGAAATGAGTTGCAGGTTGTCAGTGGTTAAGTGAAGTTCAGTATGGTGGTATGTTTTGTACATTGAAGATCAAAGGTTATGGACTAAAGGGTTTCTTGCTGAGTGTATCTAGTCTATCCAATTCAAGTTTCAAAGATTCGCATGAAGAGTTGATCGAGTTATGAAGATTTTCATTCAGACAATTTTTTTGTTTCTTCAATTAGTGTTCCTGATTGAAGATTAGGCTATTTCAGTTAGTTCGGTTGTTGTAGATGCTTCTCTATTGTTTCTTAATGTTTGTGGATGCTTCAAATCATGCTCTATCTTTTTTGCACGTCTGCATTGATTGTTGTGATCATGGTTGGCGATTCTCTTGCATGTTCATATTTTTCATGTTCCTGGCTGACATGGTGTTGAAGTGTGTTGTGGATATTCAAGGAGAATTTAATTGAAGTGTTTGTGTGTTGAAAATGTTGATATACTTCCTCACTAAGTTATGGTTGACTTTGGTTTATACGCATTGATTATTATGAATGATTTGGGCCAACAGTTATATTCATTTTATTATTTCTTTGTGGCCGACTTATAGTGATGAAATTTCTTGTTGTGGATATATAAGAGCAGTTTTTTGTATGAATTGAACAGTGTGAGCATGTGTGTATATGTGAATAATGTCATAATCATTCAAAGGTAGAGAAAAGTGTGACGAAAAGTGAAGAAGAGTGAATATTTTTTCATGTGCTTAACTGGAACTGTGATCAGGCATTAGCAGATGTTATTTTATCAGTTCAAATACTTGCAAATGGGTTTAATCTAAATCCTTTTGTAAGACAGTGTGTCTTCCTTTGTAATTGAGAAGTAAGCTCTAGGAAATGCACCTAAATTCAAGTGTATTCCCCATATTTCATTTTCATTATACTTTTAATAGGGTATAATCTTGTGGACTAAGTTTTTCCCCTAACAAGGTTTCCACGTAAAAAAATCTTGGTGTTATGTGTGCATATAATGTGTTGTTAATTTTTGTTTTCATGGTTAATAATCAGATCTGAGAATAAAGTTAATAAGTTGAATAAGTTTTGAAGTTTTGGGACAACTGATTCACCCCCCCTCTCAATTGTCTACTCTCTTTTTTCCAACAATTGGTATCAGAGCTAAGTTCCTTGAAAGAATTTTAACAACTTAAGGTGATCCGGGATGGCTAGTTACAAGAAGGATAGTCTGAGATTTGATGGAACAAATTACTCTTTGTGGAAGACTTGAATGGAGTGTCATCTGAGATGCATTGGTGAACCCTACTGGAGCATTACAAGTTATAGATATATTATTCCATAGAATGTTCCTACTACTTTTGTTGAGATCAAAGATGCTAAGTATAATATACGGGCTAAGGAAGCTTTGTTGAGTGCTTTAACTGATTCAGAGATGACAAATGTTATGGATCTGAAGACTTCTTATGAGATCTAGAAGAAGTTGGAAACCTTGTATGAAGGTGATGATAATGTGAAGATTGCTAAGTTGCAAAGCTTGAAAGGGAAATATGAAAGGTTGAGAATGGGTGATGATGAGAATATTAATACTTTTATGCAAAGAGTGAATGAACTTGTGTGTGGTATTAGATGTGTTGGTGGTAAGATAGAACAATCTAAGATTGTTGCTAAAGTACTTAGATCCCTGCCTGATTCCTACAAATTCAAGGCTAGTGCTATTGAAGAGCTCCAAACTGTAACAAACATAACCAGAGATACATTGGTTGGTAAGTTGGCTGGTTTTGAGTTGAATGAATTTTGTGATGCCCTTCCTAAACTTGAATCTACATTTAAGGCCACTACTTCCCGAAGAGATAGATAGAGATATGAACCAAGTGAGAGTTCATCTAGAAGTATGAAGATGAAATCAGACAAATTGAAGAAGAAGAAAAAGAGATGGAAGAGTTGGAAGCACTGGAAGCACTTATTCTTAAAAAGGTACCAAGAGGAAAAGGTAAGTATGAAGGAAAGTTACCTCTTAAATGTTTTTCTTGCAATAAGATAGGTCATTTTGCATCAAGGTGTCTAGAAAGAGCCCCAAAACCAAGACATAACAAGCCTAGATTTCAGAAGAAATGTTACTATGCTACCGATGAAGGTGTAATAGATGAAGAATCTAATAGAGATGATGATGAATGGGTATTTATTTTTGTCAAAGAAAATAGTCCTATAGCTACTGAATCTGCTAGTTGTACAAATGTGGAGAAGTCCTTGGCTGCTCGAATTGAAGAGAAAGATGAATGGGTAATTGATAGTGGATGTTCACATCATATGATAGGATACAAAAGTAAGTTTGTGAGCTTTGAAAACTATGATGGTGGTGTTGTAAGATTTGGTGATAATACAACTGGTGTGATCTGTGGAAGAGAATGCATTTCTCTTGATGGTAAGCATAATACTGATGATGTTATGTATGTGGAAGGCTTGAAGCATAATATTTTGAGTGTTGGTCAAATGGTTGATAAGGGATATAATCTTCAGTTCAATGATGGAAAGTGCACAATATTGAGTTCCAAAAATGTAATTGCATGAGGTACAAAGACAAAAGGTAATATCTTTCACTTGAATGTTGCTAGTAAAATTTGTTTGATTGCTCAAGTTGATGAAAGTTGGTTATGGCATAGGAGATTGTGTCATGTTAACTTTGATAATATTGTCAAGATAAGTTCTACAAAGGTTGTGAAAGATCTACCTAGGTTGGTGAAACCTTCTAATGCAATGTGCAAGGAATGTCAACTGGGAAAGCAAACTAGAATTTCATTTCGGAGTAAAAAGAATTGTTCAAATGAATTGTTAGAGCTTGTGCATACTGATCTATGTGGTCCCTCTAAGGTCAGAATTCTACAAGGTTGCATGTATTTCATGCTACTCATTGATGATTATTCTAGAATGGTAAGAGTTACTTTCTTAAGAGAGAAATATGAAGCACTGGAAAAGTTCAAGATCTTTAAAGCTATGGTTCAGACAGAGACAGGTTTGAAGATTAAGTGTCTGAGATTAGATAAAGGTGGTGAATTCACTTCTGGTGAATTTAATTTTCTTGTGAAGAAAATGGAATAAGAAGACAATTATCTGCACCATGGACCCCTCAACAAAATGGAGTTGTGGAAAGGAAGAATAGAATAGTTGAAGATGTTGCTAGAACAATGATGCTAGAAGGGAATGTCCCTCATATCTACTGGATAGAAGTTGTGAGTATTGTTGTGTACATACTCAAGTAGGTACAAATCAAAGGTGATACTGGTAAGACCCCTTTTGAGCTTTGGACTGGTCAAAATCCTACTGTTAAATACTTCAAGATATTTGGAAGTAGATGTTACATTAAGAGAGATGAAGACATAGGAAAGTTTGATGCTAGGAGTGATGAAGGTATCTTTCTGGGTTATTCTACTAAGAGAAAGGCCTATTGGTGTTACAATAAAAGATTGAAGAAAATGGTTGAAAGTGAAAATGTTAAGGTTGATGAAGACTTTGGTACACCATCCAAAACCTGTGGATATGAATCTGATGATCAAAATAATAGTACAAATCAAGGAAAGCAAGATCAGACTACAAATCAAGTGCAAATCAATCCAGTAGACAGGTGGAAACACAAAAGAAACTAAAGTCGAAGAACAACCTAAGAAGACTCTGAGGTATGTAAGATTGAATCATTCAGAAGATCAAAGTATAGGTGATAAGAAAAAAGGTGTCCAGACTAGGAGAAAGATTGTAGAAGAATATTGCTTGATTTCAAAAACTGAGCCTACTAGTGTGAATGAAGCATGTAAAGATGAGCATTGGGTTGAAGCAATGAAAGAGGAATTGAAACGGATTGAAAAGAATGATACATGGATTCTTGTTCCCAGACCTAAAGATAAGAATGTTATTGGAACTAAATGGGTTTTTAAAAACAAATTGAATAAGCAAGGTCAAGTGATTAGAAACAAAGCAAGGCTAATATGTAAAGGATATTCACAAATGGAAGGAATTGATTTTGAAGA
The DNA here is from genome assembly GCA_007258455.2 of Sequoia sempervirens. Lineage (NCBI taxonomy): Eukaryota > Viridiplantae > Streptophyta > Pinopsida > Cupressales > Cupressaceae > Sequoia > Sequoia sempervirens. The sequence goes on from VDFB02277385.1 coordinate 69,783, forward strand.
GACCTTTGCCCCTATTGCTAGAATTGAAGCTGTAAGATTATCTCTTTCCTATGCTGCTCACAAGGATTACAAAGTTTATCAGATGGATGTCAAATCAACTTTTCTAAATGGTGAATTAGAAGAAGTGTTTGTTGAGCAACCTGATGGATTCTAGTTGAATGATAAGGAAAATATGGTGTGTCAGTTGAAGAAAGCATTGTATGGACTTAAGCAAGCCCCTAGAGCATGGTATGCCAGATTGGACAAGTAATTGTTGAAGCTTGGATTTAACAAAGGTACTGCTAATAATAATTTATTTTTCAAGAATGATGATAAAGATCTGATTGTTGAAGTCTTTGTTGATGACATTATTTTTGGAGGAGATGATGCCTTGTGCATGAAGTTTGCTAGTGAAATGAAAAATGAATTTGAGATGTCTATGATTGGTGAGATGAAATTCTTTTTGGGATTGCAAATTACTTAGTTAGATAAGGGGATTTCTATATCTCAGTCCAAGTATGTGAAGGAATTGTTGAAGAAGTTAGGTACGGAAGATTCAAATCCAGTTGGTACACCCATGGTGATCAAATGCAAGTTGACAACAAAAGATGATTCTCCAAAAGCAAATTAGAAAAGATACAGATCAATGATTGGCGGATTATTGTACTTAACTCAAACCAGGCCTGATATTATGAATGTTGTATGTATTGTTGCAAGATTTCAAGCTGATCCAAAGGAATCTCATGTGATTTCTGTGAAGAGAATTTTTAGATACTTGAAGGGAACTGTTGATCTTGTCCTATGGTATCCTAAAGATGGTGATCTTACTTTGAGTGCCTTTACTGATGCTAATTCAGTCAGAGATGTAAATGACAAGAAGAGTACTAGTGGTGGAGTATTTTTCTTGGGTAAGAAGCTAATTTCATGGTTAAGCAAGAAGCAAAATGTCATTTATTTGTCCACTGTTGAGGCTGAATACATTGTTGTTGCTAACAAATGTACTTAAGTCCTATGGATGAAGCAGATGTTAAAGGATATTAGAGTTGTATATGATGAGTCTATTGCTATATACTGTGATAATTCAAGTGCTATTAACATTTCCAAGAATCTAGTCCTACATTCAAAGACAAAGCATATATCTATCAAGTTTTACTTTTTGAGGGAGAAGGTAAGTGAAAAAGAAGTAAGATTGGAATATGTGCCTACTAAGGAGAAAATTGCAGATATCTTTACAAATTTGTTGCCTAAGGATACTTTTGAGTATCTTAGAGGGAAGTTAGGGGTGATTACCCCTCCTAATCATAACTAAGGATGCAATGCAACTGCATCAATCAGTTCATTTCATAGACATATTTTGTTTTGGATTGATGTTGTGGTGGCTGCTACTTAGGCGGAGTAATCAGATGTTTAGAAATTCAAATATGTGGTTCAGAGCTTAGAGATTCTTTGTCATTGATTTCAAAGGGGGAGAAGAGTCATGTGAAAAACAAGTGGTTATCTAGAGAGAAGAGTCTTATGGGAGAAGAAGTCATGAGAAAGAGTTGAGGAGAAAATGAGTCAGTTCCTAAGGGGGAGTAAGTGTCAAGAGTTAGTTGGGTTGATGGTGTTTTTCACATCATGTGTTGCCATCAATGCCAAAGGGGGAGATTGTTGGATGTTGTGGTTGATTTTTTTATATAAGGTTGTTATTGATGTCAACACTATTAGCATAAATGTATTTGAAGTTGTATACGTTGAGGATATTGAGAAATTTGTAAAGAGATGTGTTGCAGGTTGTCAGTGGTTAAGTGAAGTTCGGTATGGTGGTATGTTTTCTACGTTGAATATCAAAGGTTGTGAACTAAATGGTTTCTTGTTGAGTGTATCTATTCTATCCACGTCGAGTTTCAGAGATCCGCATGAAGAGTTGATCGAGTTATGAATATTTTTATTCAGACAGTTTTTTTGTTTCTTTAGTTAGTGTTCTTGATTGAAGATGGGGTTATTTCAGTTAGTTCAGTTGTTGCGAATGATTCTATGTTCGTTCTTAATGTTTTTGGATGCTTCTATATTGTGCTCTATCTTTGTTGCACGTATGCATTGATCATTGTGATCGTGGCTGGCAATTTTCTCTTGCATGTTCATATTTTTCATGTTCCTAGCCGACATGGTGTTGAAGTGTGTTGTGGATCTTCAAGGAGAATTTAATTGAAGTATTTGCATGTTGAAAATGTTGATTTAGGTCCTCACTAAGTTATGGTCGACTTTGGTTGATACACATTGATAATTATGAATGATTTGGGCCGACAATTATATTCATTTTATTATTTCTTTGTGGCCGACTTGTAGCAATGAAATTTCTTGTTGTGGATATACAAGAGCGGTTGTTTGTTCGAATTGAAGTGTGTGAGAATCTGTGTATGTGTGAATAATGTCCTAATCATTCAAAGTCAGAGCAAAGTGTGAAGAAAAGTGAAAAAGAGTGAAGAGTTGTTCATGTGCTTAGCCGAAACTATGATCAGGTATTAGCAAATGCTATTTTATCAGTTCAAATCCTTGTGGATGGCTTTAATTTGAATCCTTTTGTAAGAAAGTGTGTCTTCCTTTGTAATTGAGCAGTGCGCTCTAGGTAGTGTGCCTGAATGCAAGTGTATTCCTCATGTTTCATTTCCATTATACTTTTAATAGGGTATAATCTTGTGGACTAACCTCCACCGTGGTTTTCCCCTAAATGGGTTTCCACATAAAAAAATCTTGGTGTTATGTGTGCATCTGATGTGTTGTTAATTTTTTGTTTTCATGGTTAATAATCATATATGAGAATAAAGTTAATAAGTTGAATAAGTTTTGAAGTTTTGGGATAACTGATTCACCCCCTTCTTAGTTGTCTGCTCTTGTTTTTCCAACACCTCTTACCCTATGTAACAACACGATGATGTTTAAAATTTCATCCCTAAAATGTGAATTGTGCATATTTTTAGGCAATTGGGATTTTCTTTCCTCGGTGGGTCAAACCAGTATTTTGTAATGACATTCTAATAATATCCCTTTCTCTTTGTAAAGGAGATCTATGACATTGTAAAATCAAATTTAAACTATACTTCCCTTTCAGGTAATCTAAAACACCCATTGTAGAGTCCCTACTAATGGCTTGTAAACTTGGTGGAAATCACACAATTCAAAGGGAAAACCTAACTAAACAGTACACTTAAACCTTTGGAAATACCTTCATTGAATTATCGACCAGGGCTAGTAAGCTTATGATGGTACTAGAATTGTATGTGCTTTCAAAGACTTAAGATTACCTTATTCATCCTAATATAGGTGTTACACTTGTTGAGAAATCATAAAACTACATAATAGTAAAGAAAGTGATGCTAATACTATTGCTATGGGTACCTATATTATAAGACTATAACTAATTACTATAAAGAAATGAATGCTGGGAATTAACTGAAACTGATAACTATACCTATACTACACTCCAGAGTACAACACACTCAAACAATTACAGTATAATTGTGAAACAAGAATTATTCATGAATCCATTAATGATTGTAACAAAAAAAAATATTTTGATAACTTGCATTTATGAAATAACTACTAAAACATAAATGAAATAATATGAAATGGAGTGAAGGATAGTTACCTTGAGTGGCCCTTGCTCAAGTGGTTGTCTTCACTAATCTAAACCAAATATAACTTCTTAAATCAACACAATCATGATAACTCAAACCATTCATTACACAACTCCAAAACATCACATAAGATTCTACTAAGATATCTTATTCATTAAAACCATGATTGAACAATAAACATTATTTTCATAGGGAATAACAACTAACTGAAAAGTATCTGGAAACTATATTGCTTTGGAACAAAAATCAAACATCTATCTAACTCTAAACCTCAACCACCAAGCCATACATATAGGCACAAGGGAGTTTATTAAAATGGGACTTTAAACTAAAACCATAAATCACCACTCCCTAGATATCAAAGTTTGATAAAGGCTTAGTAATATAAATTGCAACTGAAAAGGAAGAAGATTCCAAGCAGGATTGTGACTCTATTGTAACAAAACTAGCACGTTGAATGGTCAAATCAGTTATGTTAGAATGCCAACTGTAATAGGGTTCTTCTCCTTCAATATCTTTATTAGACATAATAATGATGCACAACCATCTTCATTAAGTTCCTCCATGTTGTAGTTGTTGCACTCCATTTATTTTGGAACCTCCCTTATTTTGTTTTCTAGGAACTCCTCTAGTTGTAAGAGTTAGTTCACAAAACATGCACACAATGCTAACAACCATAGCTAAGAACATATATCAATTACATTAAATTATACACATCCACACATAAATTATCCCATCATAACCATATTTCCATATAGTTTAAATTAATTTCAAGGTTGCATAATAAGTATAAAATATAACATAGTGTAGGAATATGTATAAGATAAATGTCTGGTAAAGTCTATGAACTTGCATAAAAACATAAGAAAATTAACTAATGTCTAGGCTCATCACCAATTAATGGAAATTCCACTAGTGAATGTAAGGCCTTGAAGGGAAAAAAACAACTTCTTGACTCTAGTGTCATCATTATTTCATCTATTTATGCACTTGTCTCTTCTTCGCATGACAAGTGATATCGAGGTTTACCTCTATCTTGTCCATTATAAACTATAAATCTTCTTCTATTGCATTGTTGTGCGCTATGTGGCATTCGTAGTTTTTCTTGCTCACTACCATTTTTGTAGTACACTATAATTTATTTGTGGTAGCAACACAATAATATCTAGTATGGTTATCCTCCATTATACATCAGGGGAAGCAATAACTTGTTCTGGTGGTGTGTGTCCCTCTTGAGGACCCCCTCTCTATCTTTACTTCTTTTTAGAATGGCATGTGCTCCTCTATGTAACACACATCATTCTAAGGAGGGGCTATCATGTCTACTTATTTTTAAAAAAATTGTCTTAAAAGAAATATGTCTTGATGTCTTATAATCTTGTCATCTATCTTGGACTAGACTTTTCTTTTCTATGACTGTCCTACAATGTAGCTTGTAGCAGCCACAGGCCTATGCGCTTTCTATATGGTCTCTAGCTTGCTAGTCATACTAATTAGCCCTATCTTGATGTGTTTTTCGTATGGTCCCTAGCTTTCTATCCATACTTATTAGAATCATCTTTATTTTCTTGTTGTATGGTCTCTATCCTTGTTAACCATAATTATTGATGATGTCTTTTTATCTAATCAAATTATGTCAAGACATGTCTATGAATTTTCCCATATTTTTCACTTTTTTTTCCCAATGTGTTTATCTACAACAAACATGTTTGTGGTGAATTTATAGTTAGCTCTGCAGGATAGAAGACCCATGTCCTCTTCATGTCCTAGTTCAGATTTACAATTGTATATACCATATCAAATACCTACATCTTCTTCATCCTAAGTTTATGCTCTTTCTCTCTCTTTTTCTCCCTGAAATTGATTTATTCCCTGTCTTTTGGATTCATTCTTCTTTCTAAACAATCAATCCTTACATTCTTCTCTTAGTTTTTAAGAATTCTTCTATGTATCATTTCTTAATTTGGGAACAACGCATAGTACTAAGAAAACCTCTTGCATCAAGGTCTCTTTCACTTTGTTGACTCAAATCTTTTAGTTTGTTATGTACCTTTGTGTATGTGTTATCCATTTTTTTTTTTTTTTCTGACTATCTATATGCTCTAACCCCATGATTTGATAGCTTTTTATTTTCTAACCTTATTGTCTTGTGTGTAGATTTTTCTTGTCTAATGCATTTTTTTTGTAGGTCTTCACCCTAGGGGTATGTTTCCTTGGTTTGAAGAGTTATCTAATTCCTCTACAATATCCTTTTGGTACCATGATGTTATTTATTTTTAATAGATTTCCTTTAGCGTGCATATTCATGTAGATTCATATGCCTACTAAAGTGGGGGTAAAATATCATGTTATAAAATTGCACCCATTACAATTTCACCTAATTTTTTGCATCCACTTTAGTGTCGACTCCCTTATTATTTGTGTAGGTTCATTTCAGCCCTTGCATCAACCTATTCCCTGCTCTAGATGCTCAAGACCCATTTTTCAACAACTACCTTTGTATGTCATCTTTGCATCAAACCTTGTGTTTTCCTCATTCCCACTATTTTTTAGCATGATTTGTCTATCCACTAGTGCCCCACGTGAATATTTGCATGTCACACTAGCGTCCCATGACATTTCAACATTCAAACAACTATTTCTTAACATGTTTCCACTTGTCACCTACCTATGTCAATGGAAACAACTCGAGATGCCTTGTAATGGCTCTGGAACCTTCTTTTCCTCCCTCTTTTAACTTTTAAATCTATCTCTTTCATTCCATTACTTCTTCTTGATCTTTCTCTCTTGGTCTCTTTCTCTTTCTCTTTTCTCCCTCTCTTGGAAATTCTTACTCTCCTCTAAAGCTTGCATAGCTCTCTTGCTTGCTACAACACTCTCACATTCTCACAATAATCTTTGAAACTCTCTTGGCTCTCACAACCCTCTCTTTCTCTCTCTCTCTCTTTGGCTTCCTTAGGAATTTCAAGTGATATCTGTCTCTTGTATTGTGTCTTTGAGCATTTTGGGATTGATCACATGTCCCTTGTCTATGCATTGTCTATCTCATCTATTTATCTATTTTATTGACTATTATTTTCTCTATCTATCTATTTGGTTGTCTATGGAGGTGGAAACATCAAAACAAGGATTTGACTGAGGCAAGCCCCTAAACAGCCCCAACATTTTCTCTTTGTCTTATGTGTGCAAGCATTGAAGACATTTATTTGTTGGAGGCTTCATTGCTCAGTTGGTTGTGAGTATTTTCTTTCTCTTCTTTCATTTCATCATCTATATTTCATTTATATTATATTTTACTTTGCTTTATTTTAGTTCTATTATACTCTATTATTTTCCTATATTTCAAGGTTTCCTAGCAATTGGATTGTTAACTTAGTCATTTTTCTATTTTTTGTGATAGTCTCATTTTTTGGTTCATATGAGATGCCAGTGCGTTGCACTGTCATCTTTGGGTCATATTGTCATCTATGGCTAAGAACTCACTGGTCTATCCAGGAGACCTCTGTAACCTACTCTTTTTGTTTTTGGAACTCTCTCTATTTGAACCTACCACCTAAGCTTTGTTCTTTGAGTTAGTTGAGGACCATTTGCTCCTTGTAGACTCTTCTTTGTCCTAGAGACTCAAGAGTAGCAAATCTCCTCCAATATAGTGGGATTCATCCTCATCCACAAATTTGAATGTGCTACAATGTAGTGATTAGGGTTTGATTCCCTATAGGTATTAAGGCCCAATTTTTATCATTTTCAAATAGGTTGGTTCAATTGTGGTCCCTAGACACCAAGGAATTTGCAAGGAATCCATTGATGCAAATCTAGTTCATTTTTTGGGTACAAGCCACCAAAATAAAAGAAGATTAATATTGCAAGTGGTTTCTATTGTAGAATGTCTCTAGGATGTTGGGTGTATGCTTTGGAATATTTTTTGGCATGAGTATAAGATTGGCTCAAACATGAATGTAACAATATTCTAAAAAAATTGCAAGTATTGTAATGATCTCTCTCGTTTTATATATGAATATATGCAATTATGTTATGGATTACCAAGTGTGTTTTGTGACAATATTTCATAATCTTCATTACCTGTAAATACATGGCTTCATGTTCTTTTGTTGTAGTTTGTTCCTTCTCAATGTGTTATTACTCTATTTTCCAATGGATAGGTATTGGTCTGGAACCATGCACCAATCTCACACCATCAAACAAACAAAAAATTGTAGTGTAGGAGTAGTTTAGATTTATATTTGTAATCTCATGATATAACCAAGAATCTATCTTCCATGAACCCAAGTGAATTCATTTTGTGTGGGTTATGATTATATAGTGTTATCATCTATATTGGAGTTTTGAGGTGGCCAGTTGTCCTTGGTTCAGTGATAGTCTTTGGGACCAAGACATCAAGTAGGGTTTGGTTGTAATTATTTTATTATTATTTATTTTATGTGATTTCAATACCTGTTAAGGTATACTCTTTGAAATACACTCTCAAATATAACTTGAGCTTGAAGAGTAGGAAATATAACCAATCTCATTAAGTTGGCCTTCAACCCTTCATGGTTTGCTGATGAGTTGATTTCACTAGTATGACAAAAACCCTACTCTTGTGAGTGAGATTTAGTTCTAGGAAGTGGAGTAGCGAGTTTGGGACCCAATACCTTCCACCTACCATAAGTTCATAATAATCCACTCAACAAGTTGGGTGTTGAATTTTGGCTCCATTATCCCATTCAAATTAACCTTATGATGTGTAATAGTATGTGTCATAAGTTGGTTGACAAGTGTAACTCCCTCTACAACTATTTTATATGTCAGATGTTTTTACATTTCCATATGAGGGACCTAAATTTTGGAAATCATAACTTTAGATTTGTTAGGCACATTGGATCTTTTCTTTTTAAATTATAGTTATTGTAGAAATCTACATGCTAAGCATTTGGGAATTGATGCCAAACAACCTAAAATATTTATTTTGACCAAAAAAAACTCTATATCCCAAGAATCAAGTGTTTCTATTATATAGCCTAAAAATCAAATTTTTAGTAATCTTAATATTAGGAGAAAGGTTGAAACACATTTCATAACATTATCAAATACCTTGTAGGAGAATAGGGAGCACTAACACTATGAACTAATCTCGAAGAGCCAAGAGGCCTATAGACTCAAAGAATGCTTGAATTTTTTAAGCACACTAGATTCATCAATACATCTAAAATATTATAGAGTTTCAAATTTATCCAACATCACCCTCCCATATTCTACCATTTCATGAACAAAATGTGCCAAACATATATATGCTTGATATTTTGATAAAATGTCTTAACTGTCACATAGAACTATAATAGCTCTAAGAGTTAGCCCCACGTATGAACACAATCTTTTAATCCAAATTAATTCCTTAAAAGCATAAGTATTTTTCATGTGTTCAACTTGTATGATGGACAAAGTGATGAGAACCTATCACTTACTCATCCAAATAATTGTACCACCAAACATAGTAAACATATACATTGGTGGATCTTATGTTTCCAACATTCCTAGTCTAATCTAAATCCAAAAATCAATGATTAGTCACTGAGTGTCAGTCCCCTATGACATTAGAATGATAACAAATGATTAATTGGAGACACCTTACAAATATTTAAAGACCCTCTTCACTACACCCAAATGTATGTGTTCAATATTATCCATGAATCAAATCAAGACTCGCACTATTTGAGAAATATCTAGCCTACTATAGACCATAACATACATTAAGTTCTCGATAGTTCTATCATAAGGTGCTTAGGCCATATCATCCATCTCACTAGGAGAAGACAAAATAGTTTACTAATAACTTTGTCTCAATCAAAATAGGAACATACAATATTCTACAAGTCATGTTGAACGTTTCCAACACTAAGTTCACTTAATTGCTCTAGCCCAACCAAATAGGTGTGTTTTCTCTATCTCTTCTAATCTCCATTCCCAACATGAATATAGTATTCCCTAGTATTTCATCTAAAACTATACTAATTTAGTTGAGAATTTAATTAATAAATTATGTCTTTAATATTATAAAAAATAATGTATCATCTACATATATAATGGGATAATAAGAAAAATTACCATTGCACACTTATAATATATTCAATGATATGATTTGGATATGAAAAATCCTAGTCACAACACAAATGAATCTAGCATTTGGTACCACATCCTACGTGATCACTCAAGACCATACAAAGATATTTTCAACATAAAAATCATTTTTTCTTTGTCTTTTCCAATGCAATGCTCTAGTTTTTTAATGTGAATGTATTCCTTCAAATCACCATATAATAATTTGAATTCAAATTCATGTACTCAACCTCAAGCTTACAAGCTATTACAAAAGATAATAACAATTGAATGGATGTTAGCTTAGAAACTAGAGAGAAAATATTACCATAATCAATTCCCTCAACTTGGAAATTTTCCTTCCAACCAATCTAGATTTATACTTATCAAAATTGTTATTATAAATTATATTTTTAAATTCCCTTTTACAACCAATCATTTTCTAGCCATCAGAAAAATATACTAAGTAAAGTAATGTGTGATTTTTTTCAATATAGTTATCTTCTCATCCATAGCCACTCTAGAACTTAGAATCATCCATACCCAATGACATTTATAGTTCTAGGTTCATTTATGTTAGTAATAAAAGAAAAAATACACCTCGAATAAGGAATATTATATGTATTTGGTTTTTGTCTAAGTGAAGTGGAAGTCCTCAAGAGGTTAGGTGGAGGTTCTACAACCTCTTCAAAACTCTCTAAACTATTTGAGATATCTTCCTCTATAGGTCATTTTTGGGATTCGAGTTCAACCTTCTTATAATTTGAGGGTAGTTGAACCACTTTTTTTTTCATCCTTTAGCTACAATACTTTTATGAATAGGGTGGTGTATGCCTTGCAGAAGAAAAAAATATTTAAATTATATCTAAAATAAATATTTATTTGTGGCACATATTTAGTGATGTGTTTATCCACATTAAATATTTATTTGAGATCACTTGTAAAGTTGTATGTAGCATTGGTTAGATATTTTTTATGTGTGGGTTGCACATGGGAAATCTTTAATATTGGGAAACTTAGTATCAAAAATTAAATGTGGAGCCAATGGTTTTGTGTACTCATGATTTTGAGGCACACAGTTTTACCTTACCACTTAGTTGTATTTGTGTGTTTTATTCTATAAAAAAAAACACATGTTTAGTGGTTGAGGTTAGCTAGTTTGTTGTTTCATTGTTAGGCTTGTTTGTCATTGTATTGTGTTCTCTTTTGAATAGTGCATATGTGAAGCATGACATTAGATGTGTGTATACATGCTTGGACACATGGAGGGGGAGCTTAATATTTCAAAAGTATTCATGGAGAATATTTAAGTGTATTGTAATTTTTTCATTCTTGAATAATACATTGAGTGTGGATGCTTTTGGAGGCTAGATTTTTCCCTCTCGAGGCCTTTCCTAGGGTATATCTCATGTTATCTTGTGGTATATCTTTGATATGTGCATATGTTTATTTGGTAAAATTGTATGCATTCTTTTCTCATAGGGTTATATAGGAAATGGTTTGATCAATCTATATGATTTTATCAAATACTATGAAAGAAGGTCTAACTTCTCTAAAGATAACACTTCTCTAATACAAAAAAAAAAATTAGCCACAAGATCCCAAATCTTGTACCCTTTTGAACTCTAATACCATAGTGATTGTAACAATGAAAATAGGGGGCCCCACCTTTTAGGAGATGGAGCACTAGGGTAGGATTCCTATTTCACTCTTGTTTCATTCAAGGAAACCCTAGAGATCTAAATCTGATGATAGAATGAAAGAAAGAGATATTGCAATAGGGTGTCCTAGGGTATGTTTGTACTAAAAATGGGTTCACCACCAAGCTAGGGCTTGGAAAGACAAGTAACATACAAAACCTAAAGATGTGCAAAACTTGAATAGATGACTTAGAGATGAATGTATAACGAAACAAAAAACTAAGAAATTAGAGAGGTGCACCTGGAAACTTGTAGCAGCTTGAATGAAGACCTGAAATGTTGAAAATGCTAAATTTAATACACACTAGGACACATACGCCAGGCTAGGCGATTTAATCCCAGATTAGGGTTTCTAGGACGAAACATAAATTTGGAAATGACAAGTCTAGAACTCCTAAAATTTGGAAAAGTGGCTATACTAAAACTCATACACCAAAAGTGGTGTATTAGTCCTGCTTAGCTTTTTCATAAAGTCAAAGTCTAAATTTGCTTTTCTATATCTACTAGATGTCTTCTTAACCTAATTTTTAGATCTGGACTACTAAATTATAAGTTATGTCTTCTCAATTTGTTAGTAGAAAGGGATTTTCCTTGGTTAAACCCCATTTTAGTAGTCTAACCTTGAAATGAAATGAAATAGAAAGGAGGAATGATGAATGAACAAAAATTTATGTCATAACTCACCAAACCCTAGGGATAAAGTGTTGCAAACATGTATGAGATGGCTAGCATGAATGTGGATCTTGAATCCTGCTTGAATGGTATGGATCTTGACTTGGATGCTTACATGAATCATGAAACCCTACATCACAAATGTTAGCTCAAAAAAAAACATGATGCATGATGACTTTGACATGATGATTAAATCTTGAATAACGCTCCAAAACACTTGATAATCAGCTCTTGAAGGATCTCGAATGCTCTTGTAAACACTAATGTGCTCAAAGGAATGCTCTCATGAAAGTCTTAGGTCACTTGATTGCTTGCTAGGTGAAACATGAGTGAAATAACCTTGTATTTATACTTTTTTATGCCAAATTTCTCAAAATTACAACACTACAAGCCGACATCAGATCTAGGAGAATAAAATATTGCCAAGAATTTGAATTTAATTTAGGTTTAAGCCACACGGGACTCATATGCTAGTTGTGGTGTATGAGTCCCAGTAGGCTAAGTTTTGTAACACATTTTTCAAGAAAGGCTTAGATTAATGTGAAATTCAAATCGTGGCCTCAAAACTTAAGTGGGACCCATATGCCCAAGGTGGCATATGAGTCCAAAATCACTAAATCTGGGCCACGCAATCCAAAAACACATGAATTATGATTGGATATTGGTAAATTTCAGGATTAATCTCAAAAAGATAAATTAATTAAGGCTTGTAGATGTAAAATAAGTCTAATTAAGGCATAAAGAATCCCAATTTATTAATAAAATCCTAAATTAGCGTGAAAGTGTAAAGGTACACTTTACAACACCCTAAATACGACATAACTAGGCTCATTTAGTTTACAAGGGCTCAAGACCTAATGCGAATGTGTTAAACACATTACAACACTAAATCAACACAACATTAAGCTTAATTTAACAAGGGGCGCCCAAACAAGTACGAAAATGTAGAGGGATACATTTTCTATCATTACATTTAGCCCCCCACTTTAATGAGAGGAGTAAGTTGCTTCAAACTCACACTAAAGTAGACAAACTCACATCAAGAGGGGTCCAAGTGTACCAGTGCTAGTGAGAAAGGACGACAATGATTAAAAAGGATGATCAAGCCCCCAAGATCAAGATTCTTTGGAAAACCAAAATAAGCACAAAATAAAACACTTGTAAATGATATAAGGAGAAACAATAAGGCACAACCATACACTGCCAAAGGCACAAATAAAAGTGGAATAAAACAAAAGGGGCGGATCAAGCTTCGACCATTTATCCTATACATTGTATATCCGATCTAAACTGTTTGTCTAAAAATGAATGCTCACAAGGGCTAGTGGAACCTCGGGTTGTCCACTAGGTGAGCCCACAGTGAGAAATATACACACGTGAACGGTATGCGCTCACACAAACAAGCAAGTGGCTATGGGAAAGTCTCACCTAAGTTTAGATCCCATACGTACAACTAGACCAAAGCTATACCTCCCGATAACTTTGATAAGGCACCACGCAACAATGAACTTCGAGCTTCATGAGGCAAGCAAAGCTTCATATGCTTGAAACTCATGAAAAAACAAGATGGCTCCATAGGAAAGAAAAATGTGTTATGCAAGGTGGCCATATAAGAGAAAATGTAATAAGAGTGTAAGGTATGTTCAAAGGATTTTTTCTTAGTTCATGTAAAGTATTAAGTTAGGGAACATTGTGCCTAATGTCTCCAAGAGAGGACCAATCAAAGAATAGAAGATTCACAACTTAAAGGATGTAGTGTGTCACATCAATCCACTAAGAGGAATATAATGTGCTAAGAGAGACCACACTCTTGAGGGACATCACACCTAATGTCACCAAAAAGTGAAAGATGCATTGCATGAACTAAGAAAACTAAACTATGAAACATGAGTCAAAAAATAAGGCCAATTTATTCCCCCACTTTAAATAAATTGCTAAACACCATGTTGGGAGCAATTACTTCAAAGTAGTAAATGATAAATGATAACAATAAAAGAACATGAGAGATTATTTGGAAAGCCCTATGCCAAGTCATATGTTTCCAAATAAAGCTACGCTGTGAAAAGGAGGGCATGCCCCCAAAATGAAACTCCCAAACACATGAGGGATCCATGGATTTGGGGTCAATATGTTCTTGCTACACAAGACAAATGAAAAGATAAAGAAAAATATTTTGGGTCAACATGGAAGAGATATGAATGTCTCAATTCCTTGCGTCATCCCCAAAAGGTAAACACAAGACAAATGAAAAGATAAATAAAAAGCTTTTGGGTCAACATAGAAGAGACATGAATGTCTCAATGCCTTGCATCATCCACAAAAGGAAAACACAAGAAAAATGAAAAGATAAATAAAAATCTTTTGGATCAACATGGAAGAGACATGAATGTCTCGACGCCTTGTGTAATCCCAAAAAGGAAAACACAAGACAAATGAAAAGGTAAAATATTCACGACATAGAGAAGAATGTAGATACAAATAGAGGAATGCCACAAAGAGAGGTATATTAGATAAAACACCATGAGGGATCACATTACACACATTCAATCACATAAAGAAATATGCAAAAGAAAACAAAATTAAGACTAGTAAGGCACATGTGAATCAACCATTTAGCAGGTCATCTGCATCCCAATCATGTTCATCATATATGGAAGGTGAAAAACTAGCCAAAGGAACAATAGCAAGTGTCGAACTAGGTTCATTACCAATTTCAACACTCTTCTTAGGAGAGTTATCATTTAAGCTCATAGAAGAGGAAAACAATGTATTCAATTTATTATGCACTTCATCATCGATTTTAGTAACCTCATCATCATCATCCAAGTTAATCACAACAAGACGTTAAATGATAATTTCTAAAGAAGAATTTAGCTCATGTTGTGGCTGTGATATAAGATCTTTTTTTTGCAAAGAGGGAGACTCTTCGTGTATTGCTTCAATCAAGTTTGGATGTTGATTTTCTTTATTGTTCTCTTCATTTAACATTCAAGCAAGAGCACGACGTCTACGCCTACATTCTCTAGCATTTATGTTTCTTTTAGTTCAATTTTCAAGTTCCATTTGTGTAGGAGCAGGTTTGTCAACCATAGGCTTCTTTTCTTCCCTAAGGGGAGGAACGGAAGGAACCATGGGAGGTTGTTCAACCACTTTCTCTTTAGCTTTGTAAATGTTTTTTTATCTTAGGAGGTGTGATAGGAATATTTTCATTGTCTCTTGGTCTTTTATAGGTGATAGGTGAAGGATATTTCTTAGGTTGAACTTAGTTGTATGGAATGTCTTTAGGTTCAATCATTGTTTCATCAAGGATAGTAGGCTCAATCATAGGTTAAGGCATGTTTGTAAGGGATAATTTTGCTATACATTTTGCCTTAAACTTTTGATAGGATTTGAAAAAGAAATCTTCTCGAGGTTTAATAGATTCCATAGTCTCTGGCCAAAAGAAATCTAATGAAAGTTCCCTTGTGAATACAAAGGATTAAAGCCACTATGGTATATAGTGAAAATTTCATTATCAAAGGGAAACTTTAAGCATTTATGCACAACTGACAAAGATGGCTTCCATGGAGCGTAGCCATGGTTAACCAAGATTCACATGGAATTGGTATGATGTTGAGATGATGGAGAATGAGACATCTAATGTTTTTGGTCCTCTTTGTAAAGGAAGGGCATCGATCCCATCGTAGGGCAAGCAAAATTGTTATGCATCTTTATCCTTGCTTTAATTTTGTCATATGTTTCTTGATAGATTTCATACACAAGTAAAAATTCCTTAGTGATCACATTCTCTCCACATATGGGATCAATCAATATCCCATTAGTGGGCTTATCATTTATTCAAACAGTTATGTAAAGAAGAAGATCAAGTGCATTTCTAATAATATCTTTAGATAAGAAAGAAATTTCAAGAGGCTTCTTAGTTCAACCCTTACAATGTTGATTTTTGATCTATGCAATCAATCCTTTTTCAATAATATCCATAGGACCTTGTTCAATAATATCCATGTTCTCATCATTTGTGTCAACATTCATCACATCATTCTTTGTAGTTTCACTAGATTTGACAAATGAAATATTATGATTAGGCATAGGGTTGGTAAATATTTGTAAGTTTTGATTGGGAGGAGCAATGAACTTATTTCCTTTATCATTAACACCGCCAACTAAAAGTCAACCAGAATCAATGAGGTCGTGCACAAGATGTTTAAGATGCTTACAATGTTCAATATCATGACCATTTTGTTGGTGATAATGATAGTAAGCATTCAATCTAAAGCTCAAAGGTAAAGGTTTATTAGGATCGATTGTTTTAATAGAAGGCAAGTTGATCATTTTATGTTCTAGAAGTTGTGACATTGTGTTATGGAGGGTATCGGGTAAGTGAGTGAATTGCCTAGCCAGATCCCCAAATGCAAAAGGAGTTGTCTTCCTTATAGTATCCACTTGGGAATCAACATGTTGAGTTGTTTGTTGAAGGGGATTAAGTTGAAGGAAGCCTTTATTATTTTTCCTAAAAGGTTGGTAATTGTTTTGGTTTGAGGACTCAAACTTCTCAGGTCGGCTAGAGGTGGGTTTTGTGTCACGACTACTAACTAAGTTTTGATAATCACGGACAACAGTACATAAGTGTATGAAGGAAGGAAATTTCATCATATTTTTGCTTACATCTCATCAAATTGGATGAGGTCATTTATAATTAATGTGCACTTGGAAATGCTTTATACAGGCCTCAACAAGTTCATTGAATGAAAAAATTAAGTTGTTCGATAACAAGGAAAACCATTCTAAAGTGGTATCTTTTAAGAACCTAGGGAAAAGCTTAGCCAAGAGCTTATCCGCAAGGAAAAAATCACTACGCAATGCAATATAAGTGGAAGCATGGTTAGAAGGATACCCTTTAGCCCCATATTTCTCAAATCTAGGAATCTCTAGACCTTGTGGTATCGATGTTCTCAATATCTCCAAGGATAATGGATTGCTTTTGACATAGTATATAGGTTGACCATTTTGATTTTGGTTTATGGTGGAAACTTGCTTTCAAAGGGATGAAATAGTTTTCAAAAGTTGGTTTATGACGACATCATTGTTTGCATTTTGAGATGGAGGTGGATATGGTGGAGGTGTATATGTGTTTGAAGGACAAGTGAGTGGAATTCTTATGGGAGGTAAAGTGGTAGGAGATTTGACATGCGATGCCACAAAGGTACTAGGAATACTAGTAGAAATACCCAAGGTAGGAATGACATTACTAGTAGGTTACATTGTTGTTGTAACTTGAGGGTTGGTATAGGTAGGAATAGAGGCAATAGTTGTGAGAGGAGGAATTTGGGTTCCTCCTTGGCTTTGGACATTGTTTGAAGGTTGAGAACCACTAGTAAGTTTACCAAAAATCTGAGCTAGGCTACACAAAAGTTCAACTCCTTCAGTTTCATTCATTCGGTGTATGTTATCTATAGTAGGGATGGCAGTGGTTGAAATGTTTTCAATACAAGTACTTGATATTGTAGGTTTGCTAAGTCTTCATGGATTTGTATTTTTTTTTTTTTTGTGAAATACTAGCAACCATTGTCTCATCATTTTTCATACTACTTGAATGCAAAGAGTTGTTAAGGGTATGGCCCATACTTAGTGAACTAGTGTCAACACTAGTAGTGAAAGAGCTAGATAACCCAAGACCCAAGACAATTGTGCTATTAGTGGATGACTTGAGTCCCAAAATTAGTCTCACTATAGTATTAATAATAGGACACCAAGTTGTAAATCTCATCCAAGGGGTAATCAATGAAATGCAAGATGTAATGAACACAAGATGCATGTTTTTTTCTAATTCTAATTGAAATGAAATTAAGCTAGATGCAATGAAAGGAATGTAATGGAACCTCTATGAACTGAAAAAGATAACTAACAGCACCAGAAAAAAACACAAAAATAGAGTTTTTAATAATGGAAAATGTACTCTAAAATTTGAAATGGGACTAAATCACCTAGAGGGGTGTATGAGTCTCAATTAGGGTTTTTCAAGTGTTTAAATGTTGAATAAAAGTCACAATAGAATACCTAGAAATTAGAAAAATCACCTATACTAGGACTAAATCACCCAAAGGGGAGTATGAGTCCTAGATTAGGGTTTTTGAACCATTTTCAGCAAGTTCTGTGTGAATGTTATGTATTTTGTTTTGGATGATGTCTAGTCTAAGTGCAAATACAAATTTTAGATGAAATTTAATGATGCAAGATGCAAAAATGCAACCTATATGCACTTTCACTAATGCAATATTTAGAAACCCTAGATGCCAGTTAACAAATGTGTTCCTTAATGCAAAGTTAATGCAAGCTAGATCTAAGACTATAATGCACTCCAAATTAGAAATAGGTTTTCTAAATGTAGGTTCACCAAGATGTAACAAGGAAAATAGGATGCCCCACCTTTTAGGAGATGGAGCACAAGGGTGGGATTCCTATTTCACTCTTGTTTCATTCAAGGAAACCCTAGAGATCTCAATTCGATGATAGAATGAAAGAAACAAATCTTGCAATAAGGTGTCCTAGGGTATGTTTAGACTAAAAATGGGTTCACCACCAAGCTAGGGCTTGGAAAGACAAGTAACATACAAAACCTAATGATGTGAAAAACTTGAATATATGACTTAGAGATGAATGTATAACAAAACAAAAAATTGAGAAATCATAGAGGTGCACCTGGAAACCTGTAGTAGCTTGAATGAGCCATTGAAATGTTTAAAATTTTGAATTTAATGCACACTAGGACTCATACACCAAGCTAGGTGATTTAGTCCCAAATTAGGGTTTTTGGGCAGGAACATAATCTAGTAGTGACAAGTCTAGAACTCCTAAATTCTAGAAAAGTGGCTATGTTGGGACTCATGCAAAAAGTGGCATATTAGTCCTACTCATCTTTTTCAAAAATTCAAAATCTAAATGTACTCTTCTATCTTTGTTCTATCTTCTCAACCTGATTTTCAAATCTGAATTGCTAAATTCTACTCTGTATATGCCTTTTAGTGATCTTCTAAACAAGGTGACAACTTTGACAACTTTACAACCTTGACAACTTTTCTCTAATCTTGCTCTTGAATGTGTCTACAACCTAGATTTACAAATCACACACTAAAGAGAGGGAAAAATTTTGTTTTCTTAGTAGAAATGGGTTTTCCTTGGTCGAACCCCGTTTTGGTAGTCAAACCTTGAAATGAAATGAAATAGAAAGGAGGAATGATGAATGAATTAAAAGATATGTTGCAACTCACCTTGAAACCCTAGGAATAAAGTGTTGCAAACATGTATGAGATGGCTAGCATGAATGTGGATCTTGAATCTTTCTTGAATGGTATGGATCTTGACTTGAATGCTTGCTTAAATCATGAAACCCTACATCACAAATGTTATCTCAAAAATAAACATGATGCATGATGACTTTGACATATTGCTTGAATCTTGAATAATGCTCCAAAACACTTGATAATCAGCTCTTGAAGGCTCTTGAATGCTCTTGTAAATACTAATATGCTCTAAGGAATGCTCTCATGAAAGTCTTAGGTCACTTGATTGTTTGCTAGGTGAAAAATGAGTGAAATAACCTTGTATTTATACTTGTTTATGCCAAATTTCTTGAAACTACAACACTAATAGCCAACATCAGATGTAGGAGAATAAAATCCCACCAATAATTTGGATTTAATTTACGTTTAAGCCAGATGAGACTCATATGCCAGTTGTGCCATATGAGTCTCATTAGGTTAAGCTTTGGGACACATTTTTCAAGAAAGGCTTAGATTAATGTGAAAATCATATCATGGCCTCGAAACTTAGGTGGGATCCATACACCCAAGGTGACGTATGATTCCCAGATCACTAAATCTGGGCCACACAATCCAAAAACACATGAATTATGATTGGATATTAGTAAATTTCAGGATTAATCTTAGAAAGATGCATTAATTAAGGCTTGTGGATGAAAAATAAGGCCAATTAAGACATAAAGAAGCCCAATTTATTAATAAAACCATAAATTAGTGTGAAAGTGTAAAGGTACACTTTACAACACCCTAAATAAGGCAAAACGATGTTCATTTAGCTTACAAGGGCCCAATACCTAATGTGAATGTGTTAAACACATTACAACACTAAATCAATGTAACATTAAGCTTAATTTAACAAGGGGGACCCAAACAAGTGCTAAAATGTAGAGGGATACAATTTTTGTCATTACATTTAGCCCCCACTTTAGTGAGAGGAGTAAATTACTTAAAACTCACACTAAAGTAGACAAACTCACATCAACAGGGGTCCAAGTGTACCAATGCTAGTGAGAAAGGATGACAACGATCGAGATGGGTGATCAAGCCCCCAAGATCAAGATTCTATTGTAAACCAATATAAGCACAAAAGAAAACACATATAAAAAATATAAGGAGCAACAACAAGGCACAAGCATACATTGCCAAAGGCACAAATAAAAGTGAAATAAAAAAAGGGTTGGATCAAGCTTTGACCATTTGTCTTGTACGTTGTGGATCAGATCTAAGTTGTTTGTCTGAAAATGAATGCTCACAATGGCTAGTGGAAGCTCAGACCATCCACTAGGTCAGCCCCCAATGAGACACATATGCACATAGCTGGTATGCGCTTACACAAACAAGAAAGTAGCTATGGGAAAGTCACGCCTAAGTTCGGCTCCCATACGTAAAAGCAAACCAAAGTTATACCTCCTAATAAATTTGATAAGGCACCACACAACAACTAACTTAGAGCTTCATGAGGCAATCAAAGCTTTGTATGCTTGAAAATCTTGAAAAAACAAGATGGCTCCACAGGAAAGCAAAATGTGTTATGCAAGGTGGCCATATAATAGAAAATGTAAAAAGAGTGTAAGGTACATTCAAAGGAATTTTTCTTAGTTCATGTAAGCTCTTAACTTAGGTAACATTGTGCCTAATGTCTCCAAGAGGAGACCAATCGAAGAATATAAGATTCACAACTTAGGGGATGTAGTGTGTCACATCAATCCACTAAGAGGAATATAATGTACTAAGAGAGACAACACTCTTGAGGGAAATCACACCCAATGTCACCACAAAGAAAAAGATGCATCGCATGAAGTAAGAAAAATACACTATGAAACATGAGTCAAAAAATAATGCCAATGTATGCCCCCACTTTAAAGAAATTGCTAAACATGTTGTGAGCAATTACTGTAAAGTAGAATATGATAAATTCTAATAATAAAAAGACATAATAGCTTATTTGGAAAGCCCTATTCCAAGTCATATGTTTCCAAATAAAGTTACACCATGAAAGGGAGGGGTTACCCCCAAAATGAAACTCCCAAACACATGAGGGGTCCATGGATTTGGGATTAGTATGTTCTTGCTACAATATTTTTATAGAGCTTGGAACTATCATCACTTCCCAAATACTCATGAAATAGGAATAATGACACAAAGAGAGTGTAAAAAAAGAAAAACCTTTTGGGTCAACATGGAAGAGATATAAATGTCTCGATACCTTATGTCATCCCCAAAATAAAAACACAAGACAAATGAAAAGATAAAGAAAAATATTTTGGGTCAACATGGAAGATGCATGAATGTCTTGATGCCTTGTGTCATCCCCAAAAGGAAAACACAAGACAAATGAAAAGATAAAGAAAAATATTTTGGGTCAACATGGAAGAGACATGAATGTCTCTACGCCTTGTGTCATCCAAAAAAGGAAAACACAAGACAAATGAAAAGATAAAGAAAAAGATTTTGGGTCAACATGGAAGAGACATGAATGTCTCGATGTCTTGTGTCATCCCAAAAAGGAAAAACATAGGATAAATGAAAAGGTAAATATTTATGACAGAGAGAAGAATGTAGATACAAATAGAGGAATTACACAAAGAGAGAGATACATTAGAAGAAACGTCACAGGGGATCACATTATGCACATGCAATCACATAAAGAAATATGTAAAAGAAAACAAAAGACTAGTAAGGCACATGTGAATCAACCTATTAGTAGGTCATCTGCATCCCAATCATGTTCATCATATATGGAAGATAGAAAACTAGCCAAAGGGACAATAGAAAGTGTTGAACTAGAGTTGTTACCAAGTTCAACACTCTTCTTAGGAGAGTTATCGTTTAAGCTCATAGAAGAGGAAAACAATGTATTCAATTCATTATGCACTTCTTCATCGATTTTAGCAACCTCATCATCATCATCCAAGTTAATCACAAAGAGAGGTTGAATGATAATGTCTAAAGAAGGATTTAGCTCATGTTGTGGTTGTGATATAAGATCTTTTTGTTGCAAAGAGGGAGACTCTTCGTGTATTGCTTCAGTCAAGTTTGGATGTTGATTTTCTTTATTGTTCTCTTTAACCTTTGAGCAAGAGCACAATGCATACACCTACGTTATCTAGCATTTCATTTTTTTAGTTCAATTTTTAAGTTGCATTTGTGTAGGAAAGGGTTTCTCAACCATAGGCTTCTTTTCTTCCCTAAGGGGAGGAATGAAAGGAACCACGAGAGCTTGTTCAACCACTTTCTCTTTAGCTTTGTAAACTTGTTTTATCTTCGGAGGTGTGAAAGGATTGTTTTCATTGTCTCTCGGTCTTTTATAGGAGATAAGTGAAGGATCTTTCTTAGGTTGATCTTGGTTGTTTAGAATTCCTTTAGGTTCAATCATGGTTTTATCAAGGATAGTAGGCTCAATCATAGGTTGAGGCATGTTTGTAAGGGGTATTTTTGTTATACATTTCACCTTAAACTTTTGATAGGATTTGAAAAAGAAGTCTTCTCGAGGTTTAATAGGTTCCATAGGCTTGGGCCAAAGAAATCTAATGAAAAGTTCCCTCGGGAAGACAAAGGATTAAAGTCACTGTGGATTAAGGAATATAGCCATGGTTAACCAAGCATCACATGAAATTGGTCTGACAAAGAGATGATGGAGAATGAGACATCTAATTTTTGTTATCCTATTTGTAAAGGAACGGTGATCGATCCCATCATAGGGAAAGCAAAACTGTTTTGCGTCTTTATCCATGATTTCAGTTTGTCATATGTTTCTTCATAGATTTCATGCACAAGTAAGAATTCCTTAGTGATCATGTTCTCTCCATAGATGGTATCAATCAATATCCCATTAGTGGGCTTATCATTGATTCGTCCAGTTATGTAAAGAGGACCATCAGGTGCATTTCTAATAATATCTTTAGATGAGAAATCAATTTCAAGAGGATCTTAGTTAGGCCCTTACAAGGTTGAGTTTCTATCAATGCAATCAAACCTTTTTCAATAGTATCCATAGGACCTTGTTCAATAATATCCATGTTCTCATCAGCTGTGTCAACATTCATCACATCATTCTTTGTAGTTTCACTAGCTTTGACAAATGAAATATTATGATTAGGCATAGGGTTGGTAAATATAAGTTTTGGTTGGGAGGAGAAACAGACTTATTTCCTTTATCATTAACACCATAAACTAAAAGTTGACCAAAATCAATGAGGTCTTGCATAAGATGTTTAAGATGCTTACAATGTTCTTTGTCATGTTCACTTTTTTGGTGATAATGATAATAAGAATTTGATCTAAAACTCTAAGGTAAAGGTTTATTAGGATTGGGTGTTTTAATAGGAGGAAAGCTGATAATTTTATGTTCTAGAAGTTGTGACATTGTGTTATGGAGGGTATCAAGTAAGGGAGTGAATTACCTAGTCGAATCTCCAAATGGGAAAGGAGTTATCTTCCTTATAGTAGCCACTTGGGCATCGACATGTTGAGTTTCTTGTTGAGGGGGATTAAGTTGAAGGAAGCCTTTATTTTTTTTCCTCAAATTTTGGTAATTGTTTGGTTTGTGGACTCAGACTTCTCAGTTCAACTAGAGGTGGGTTTTAAGTCACGACTACTAACCGAGTTTTGATAATCACAAAGGGTAGTACATAAGTGTATGAAGGAAGGAAATTTCATCATGGTAATCTTATCTTGTATCTTATTTTGCAAGTTCTCATTGAACATTTGTAGAAGGTGAGAATCGAGGATCTTTACATCAATTTGAGAATAAAATGATTGGTAGTGTGAAATGTAGTAAATTTTTCATCATCTTTCTAATTACATCTCATCAAATCAACTAAGGTAAGTTTAGAAGTCATGTGCACTTGGAAATGGTTTATAAACACCTCAAAAAGTTCATTGAATGAATGAGTTGAGTTGTTCAATAACAAGGAAAACCATTCTAAAGTGGTATCTTTCAATGACCTAGGGAGAAGCTTAGCCAGGAGCTTATCCTCAAGGAAAAAATTAGTACACAATGCAGTATAAGTGGAAACATGGTTAGAAAGGTCCCCTTTCCCCCCATATTTCTCAAATCTAGGAATCTCTAGACCTTGTGGTATCAGTGTTCTCAATATCTCCAAGGATAAGGGATTGCTTTTGACATAGTATATAGGTTGACCATTTTGATTTTGGTTTATGATGGAAACTTGATGTTGGAGGGATGAAATAGTATGCAAAAGTTGGTTTATGATGACATCATTGTCTACATTCTAAGATGGAGGTGTATATGTGTTTGAAGGAAAAGTGAGTGGAATGCTTATGGGAGCTAAAGTGATAGGATATTTGACATGTGATGCCACAAAGGTATTGGAATACTAGTAGAAATACCCAAGGTAGGAATTGAATTACTAGTAGGTTACATTGTTGTTGTAACTTAAGGTTTGTATGGGTAGGAATAGAGGCAATAGTTGTGAGAGGAGGAATTTGGGTTCCTCCTTGGATTTGGACATTGTTTGAAGGTTGAGCACCACTAGTAAGTTTAACAAAAATATGAGCTAGGTTACGCACAATTTCAACTCCTTTAGTTTCAATCAGGTGGTGTATGTTATCTATAGTAGGGATGGCAACTATTATCTCAATATTTGTCATACCACTTGAAGGAAAAGAGTTGTTAAGAGTATGGTCCATACATAGTGAACTAGTGTCAACACTAGTGGTAAAAGAGCTAGATAACCCAAGATCCACAACGATTGTGCTATCACGAGATGACATGAGTATTGAACTTCATCTCACTATAGTATTAACAATAGGACACCAAGTTGTAAAGCTCATGCAAGGGGTAATGAATGAAATGCAAGATGTAATGAAAACAAGATGCATGGTTTTTTCTAATTCTAATTGAAATAAAATTAAGCTAGATGCAATGGAAGGAATGTAATAGAAACTCTATGAGTTGTAACAAATAACTAACAACACCAAACAAAAACACAAAAAATAGAGGTTTTAATGTTGGAAAATGTAGTCTAAAATTTGAAACAGGACTAAATCTCCTAGAGAGGCATATGAGTCCCAATCAAGGTTTTCCAAGGGTTTAAATGTTGAATAAAAGTCACCACTGAATACCTAGAAATCAGGAAAAACCACTTGTACTGGGACTAAATCACCCAGAGGGGCGTATGAGTCCCAAATTAGAGTGTTTGCACCATTTTCAGAAAGTTCTTTGTGAATGTTATGTTTTCTATTTTGGATGATGTCTAGACTAAGTGTAAATGCAAATTTTAGGTGAATTTCAATGATGCAAGATGCAAAAATGCAACCTATATGCACTTTCACTAATGCAAGATTTAGAAACCCTAGATGCCAATTAACTAATGTGAACCCTAATGCAAAGTTAATACAAGCTAGATCTAGGACTATAATGCACTCCAAACCATAAATAAGTGTTCTAAATGCAGGTTCATCAAAATATAACAAGGAAAAAAGGATTCACTGGCTTTTAGGAGATGGAGCACAAGGATGGGATTCCTATTTCACTCTTGTTTGATTCAAAGAAACCCTAGAGATCTCAATCTAATGATAGAATGAAAGAAAGATATCTTGCAATAAGGTGTCCTAGGGTATGTTTAGAATAAAAATGGGTTCACCACCAAACTAGGGCTTGGAAAGACAAGTAACATACAAAACCTAATGATGTGAAAAACTTGAATAGATGACCTAGACATGAATGTATAATAAAACAAAAAATTAAGAAATCAAAGAGGTGCACCTACAAACCTGTAGTGGCTTGAATGAACTCTTGAAATGTTGAAAATGTTGAATTTAATGCACACTAGGATTCATAGGCTAGGATGGGTAATTTAGTCCCAGATTAGGGTTTCTGGGAAGTAACAAAAATCGAGTAGTGACAAGTTTGGAACTTCTGAAATCTGGAAAAGTGGTTATACTGGGACTCATACACCAAAAGTCACATATCACTCCTACTCAGCTTTTTCAAAAAGTCAAAGTCTGAATCTACTCTTCTATCTCTTCTCTATCTTCTCAACCTAATTTTTGGATCTAAATTGCTAAATTTTGCTCTATAGATGCCTTTTAGTGATCTTGTAAACAAGGTGACAACTTTGACAACTTTGCAACCTTAACAACTTTTCTCTAATCTTGCTCTTGAATGTGTCTACAACCTAGATTTACAAATCACACACTAAAGAGAGGGAAATTTTTTGTTTTGTTAGTAGAAAGGGGTTTTCCTTTGTCAAACCCCGTTTTGGTAGTCAAACCTTGAAATGAAATGAAATATAAAGGAGGAATGATGAATGAATAAAAAGCTATGTTGCAACTCACCTTGAAACCCTAGGAATAAAGTGTTGCAAACATGTATGAGATGGCTAGCATGAATGTGGATCTTGACTCTTGTTTGAATGGTATGGATCTTGATTTGAATGCTTGCTTGAATCATGAAACCATACATCACAAATGTTAGCTCAAAAACAAACATGATGCATGATGACTTTGACATAATGCTTGAATCTTGAATAATGCTCTAAAACACTTGATAATAATCTCTTGAAGGCTCTTGAATTCTCTTGTAAATACTAATATGCTCTAAGGAATTCTCTCATGAAAGTCTTAGGTCACTTGATTGCTTGCTAGGTGAAAAATGAGTGAAATAACCTTGTATTCATACTTGTTTATGTCAAATTTCTCGAAATTACAACACTACAAGCCGACATCAAATCTAGGAGAATAAAATCCTACCAAGAATTTGAATTTAATTTAGGTTTAAGCCACATAGGACTCATACGCCAATTGTGGTGTATGAGTCCCATTAAGGTAGGCTTTGGGACACATTTTTCAAGAAAGACTTAGATTAATGTGAAATTCATTTTGGGGCCTCAAAACTTAGGTGGGACCCATATGCCCAAGGTGGTTTATGAGTCCCAGATCACTAAATCTGGACCACACAATCCAAAAACACATGAATTATGATTGGATATTGGTAAATGTCAAGATTAATCTCAGAAAGATGCATTAATTAAGGCTTGTGGATGCAAAATAAGGCCAATTAAGGCATAAAGAAGCCTAATTTATTAATAAAACCTTAAATTAATTTGAAAGTGTAAATGTACACTTTACAACACCCTAAATAAGGCACAACTAGGTTCATTTAGTTTACAAGGGCCCAATACCTAATGGGAATGTGTTAAACGCATTACAACACTAAATCAATGCAACATTAAGCTTAATTTAAAAAGGGGGGCCCAAACAAGTGCGAAAATGTAGAGGGACACATTTTCTGTCATTATAGCGGTGAAGATACATTTATAGCATTATTCTCAATGAAAGACTCAAAGATATCTCAATGAAATTTTTTTCTTGACTACACTTCCATAGGTGTATTCTCAATAAGAGTTTATGTACGAGACCTATTAATGATGTAACAATTTGTGGTAACTACTTCTACCCAAAAAATTTGTTCTAGTTTAGATTCAATGAGCATATTCATAACACTCTTTATGAATGTCATTTTCATTTTTCTACAACTATATTCTACTGAGGGGTGTATGGAGTTGTCTTATGTATCATATCTCACGTCCTTACAAAAAAATCAAAATATATTAAAAAACTCATCATCATTTACAAGATTGACATTTTATTTCAGGAAGTAATATTGACCATGTTGTAAGATTGATTTGTTCTAGTATTGATCATGATACTATGTGTGAACTGTATTGGGCATTGATTGCCCCAACACACTTTGGATTAATATTGAGATCTTTGGAGACCCTCATATCTATTGACTCCAAAATAATTCTACTTTAGATCACATCATTCCCCTTGATTTTGTAGATAATATAACCTTTGATGATGATACTTTAGAGGAGCTTGAATATATTATAGGCCTTGAATGTTCAAAAAACATAACGACTTTTGTTCTTATTTTTCTCCCCTTATCAAGATCGTGTACCCATCACTTGTTGCTCCTAATGAAATTGGTATTGCTACATACATGGCCCCTATTGATTCAATGTTTAACATGATATTCATTTTCTTCCAAATACAAAGTTACATGGGATTCCAATCTATAAGACATCTCATCCCCATTTTTGGAGTCTTACATTACAAATTTGGAGGATTTATTTGATAAAATTCATCTCCTATTTGATGACAATTATATCATAGCTATTGTCCCATCATATTTGTCTTTACAACTTGGTCTACATCAATATTCACAAGATTCTAGATTGACATAACATGATTTTAACATGTGAACATTTGAGAAATTTTTTAGTGACAGTTATCTTAAGAATCATTCCATCATATCTCTTCTTGGAGTTGGACTTTATTCTACATAAACAATTGAATATATTTCTTCCCAAGGGGAGGAATGTTGTTTACAGATAAGGGATTGTTTCTTGTCTTCAATTATTCACCATCAATACTTGAGAGCTACTTCATTATTTAGGGATCTATTGTCTCACTCTTTCTCTCCTATGGGGGATTATTGATTTTCTAGCTATGTTGGATGTAGTCCCTGGGGGGTCATATTGAGTCCTCCTTCCATCACTTCTTTATGTATTCTCTCTTTTAGAGAGAGTTTTTTTCCTACACTTTTTTCCCCTTTATTTGTGAGACATCATTTGTACATAGGTACCTAATATGGCCTTGTTTATTTGGGACTCATAATCATCAATCATTGCATCATTTACATGCATCCATTATTTCCTATTTTTCACTTAGGGAGGTGTTGGTGTGAACAGGGTGTTTTACCTAATTTCACCACCTAGGTCCTAGTCACACTATTTTACTTAGAGTACACATAGGATAACTATCTCTTTGTGTCTCATGTCATATTATTTTGACACTTGTCATAAGATTATGATTTCGTATCTTATCACCTCACTTATAAGCAAGACTTCTCATATGTATAAATTATGATCTTTGATCCATTTGATCATAATATTAGTTTTCTTTCATTATCAAGCAAGTTATTCTCTTTCCTCTCTTGTGGAAGGTCAATCTTCAATTTTGTGGATGATCCTAGGATCTTGAGTCCTCGTGTGAATCTTACAATTACTTCCTTTAAAAATATTCCTTGATTTTTTATTTGCAAGTGGTTTACTTTTTGAAGAGTTTGTTCTTTGGTTCTTGAAATTTTAATTTTCCCTAAAATCCTATTTCCTTTTAAAACAATTATTTCTATTATTGTTAAAAAATGTCTTGCTCTCACTAGAGCTTACAATTTTATTTTTTATTTTAAGTATTTATATAGTACTTCATTCATTGTTTTAGGACCATGCATATCCACCGCTACACCAATATTAGCATTCAAACCTAACAAAAATCTCCTTGTTTATAGCCTCTCATATTTTTGATGCATTGACATGTACTTTAATCATTTTAAAAACTAGTTCCAATACTATTGCACAATTAAAGAGAATTATTGAAGGTTAATATGATATGATGTCATTTTCTCATCAAAGAGTTGTGGTAACCATCTCTTTCATAAATGTTGAACAAACTAATCCAATGATCTATTCTCTTTGGTAGATGAATTCAATTATTTTAAACTTAATCACCAATTTGAAGCTTCCCCTATTAGTTGATAAGAAACCCACAATTCGTAAAATTGATCCATGTAATCAATTAACTCAAAATATTTTTGTGTCTTAGTTAACCAATTTTTGGTTCCCTCTCCATGATTGCCAAATCTTGTCCAACTACAATAACATTCAGTTTATTTTATAGTGGATTAACCCCTTTAGGAACATTTTCAAAATTTGGCACCACTGTATTTTCTATATTGATTTGTCTTGTTCTAAGTTCACTCATTATTTATTCTAAAACATTTATATTGTAGCTTTATTTCTTTAATAGATTAATGATTGCTTCAATTCTCATACCAGTATTATTTTCAAGTGCCTTATATTGTTCTTTAAGGTGCATCCTTTGGTTTTGAGTAGCCTTAGTATGAGATGCTCTAGTTCCTTTCATTTTAAGGATTATTGAAATTTTTATTTCTGATTATAATTGATCATAGATTATGTCAAGAAATTTACATTTATATTTCAAATGATTAATTTAATTCATAATTGCTTTCACTTTGCACAAATCATAACAAGCTCAAGTTATAGCTTCTAAATCTTGCTCTAATACCACATGTAACTGTTATGATTTCCAAGATCATAAAGAATAAACCAGAAGCTTACACAAAATACATGCACACAAATAAGCCTAATTGATATTATCAAGAGATTGATACAAGAGTTTATTTGAATGTACATAGTAACCTTGCTTATATAAGCAAGGTGGTGAAGGTAGGCAAGTCAAACACAATGACTAACTAACCCACAAAAGATGGAACACTTGTTGACTCACATGACAAGTGTTCTAGTGAGTGGCAAGTGACCATGCAAGAGGCGTCTCACAAAGTAAGGACACTTGTCTCAACCACATGAGGTGAGACAAAACTATAGAAGTCCCTAAGTGGAGGCTTAAGAAATGTGAGTATGACTCTCTCTAGGTATTCCATAAGCTAACTAGTTTGATAAAGTCACTATTTACACTAACACCCCCCTTAAGTGTAACTTAGGAAGTAATGTATACATGATGATGAGTCCTGGCTATGAGGCCATGTTAGGTACTCATGTACAAATTTCTCATAAAGTAGAGTAAAAGAGAAAAACCTTGTGAGAAATAAAACTCCTCTCCAAAAAGAGATGATACAATGAAGAAAGACTATGTAGCCCCCCCATAAGATGACGATGACTTCTTTGAATGTTTCTCAAATGATCCATGTGAAGACTAATGGAGAACAAGTACCAAAGAAGTGATGTCTTGCTAGAAAAAATCTCTTAGTGCTCTTAGTGAAGTGTCTCTAGAATCTCATGTAGCAGATGATGGTGGTTGAGTTGGTCATCTTTTCAATCATTCTTTTCAGTCATTCCCACATTCTTTGAGTTGAAAAATTAGAATCATAAAAAAATATAAAATAAATGTAAAGTGTTCAAGGCACAATGACAATGAAAAGTTCCCTCCTTGATTATTTTCATCCCCCTTGAATTGGCACTTTATATGTTTTAGTGCATATAAAAATTTTAATGTAATGAACAATAACACTTTATAATTGAGTGCAATATCATTTCCAATGAAATAGGCAAGTGATATTCACTTTCACAAAATCAATACTCAATTTGAGACAGCTAATCAAAATATGCTATAATCATATGTGTCTAATTTTGCATTTAGAAACTTAAAGTTTTCCTATTAAATGAGGAGACAAAATATGTGATAAACAACACATTTTTCACATTGTCTAGATGCTAAAGTCTCTAAAACAGAAAGAGCTTTTTGTCGACTATTTACATTCAAGATTTTAACTTACCATTTGAAAGTTACACAACAAAAAAACCTACTCCCCTTACAAACATGAATAAAGACTAGACAAATTATCGTTAACCACTAATGGCTAGAATTTTACAACACTGCAATAAATGTTATTAACTTATAAAAAAATAATTATACAATAAATGTAATATGTTGGTTTTAAACTGTCGAAGAGAGAGAGTTGACCAAGTTGACTTTCTCCACCATCATTGATTTGTGGGAGACCGTTGTGATGAATGAATGAATGGATGGTTTTAATAACGTCCACAAGACCATCAGCCTATGGGGCCTAGAGTCTGATCTTTAACCATTTTCAGGTTCCTTTCAATGTCTGCTTTCCTCATGCCACCAATTTTGCTAGGTCGAGGAGCTTATATAACAAGCCGTGTGGAAATGAAAAAGCCACGTGCATGCAAGGAGGTGTCTTCACTAGCAAATGGCACAAGAGGGCAACAAATGAGATCAACTTTCACTGGTTCAAAGCCTTGTGCAAGCGTTTGTGTGTGAGTCGAAAGACCAGCAAATGGCAATGCAAGGCATTGATTGAGGATTACAAGTATGTGATGACAGTTTCCACACTACCTGCAAAGCTTGCAAAGATGTCTACGCAGCCACAACCTGCCTCACATTGCCTGCATGGGCTACATCACGATTAGATCATGCCTTCCACATAAATCATGGCCCCTAAACCATAGATCGCAGCTTCCTTATATGGAACTGTGTGACTTTGGATAATGGGTTCAGCAACCTGCTATAAATGGCCTCTTCTAACCTTGATCAGGCTATTTGACTCGAATGTCACATATAGGGATGAAGATGTGAATTTACCATGTATGTAATGGAGATAATGATGGCTAGAATGAGCATGTCGTGCAGCTACTACTTGCCAACTAAGGAGGAAACACCTACAACCTACACTTCAACCGAGAAGGCCCGTGGAGTGGTTGATAGGTCTGCTTGTCTCAAATTACCCTATGTTAAGTCTGCAAAGAATATGGAGGGCATTGTGTGATCGCTAGCAGTGGAGGATTGCTTGGAGGCCATTTAGAAAGCTTGCTGGTGTAAGCAAGCAAACCAGAGATAAATGAGGCCACAAATTATGTGAGGTGTGCCAAATGATTCTAGTTCACACCACTCAACATCAAATCTTCATAATCAATTTCCTCAAATCACACAACCGCTCCAAAATTATTAGCCTCATAATGGAGATCACACAGGTGCATGTGAATCACATTAATTTCAAATAGAATTTGAGATCATGTACAAATAAAGATCAATATTACATGTAAATCAAGTTGCATGGAACTCTAGACTAGGCTAGATACAATATTTTGGGAAGGCTTTTTCTTGCATAGTTTCGATATTATGTTATGATTTCCAAGATCATAAATAAAATCTTGATACAAGAGTTGACTTGAATGTACATAGTATCCTTACTTATATAGGCAAGGTGGTGAAGGTAGGCGAGTTAAACACAATGACTAACTACCCCACAAAAGATGGAACAATTGTTAACTCACATGATAAGTGTTCTAGTGAGTGGAAAGTGACCATGCAAGAGGTGTCTCACAAAGTGAGGACACTTGTCTCAACTACATGAGGTGAGACAAAACTATTGAAGTCCCTAAGTGGAGACTTAAGAAATGTGAATGGGACTCTCCATAGGTATGCCATAAGCTAACTAGTTTGATAAAGTCACTATTTACATCAACAATAACAACCCTCTAGATTGTACATAATTGTTGTACCAACTTTTTTATCAAATAAATCATTTTTTTTTACATGTTTTTTCATATGTATAATTAGGTATTCTCCTATCCATATGGGATAGGTATTCATGTCTATCCCTACAAGACAAATATTCTTCAATTTGACTCATCTAGAAAATCCATGTCCTAAATCTTCTTGACATACCACTTTTCCCTATTAGAAAAACATTAAGGTGACCATCTATCAAGGATTATAAAAATAAAATTTTCACTTTGTATTAAAATTTGGCCAAAAGTCTAAGAGAAACAAAAATGTTCTTCAAAACTCTTTTGAGTATATGATAAATTTTAATTTTATCTCATATTATATTAAGTTTTTTAATATTATTCCAAGTTGGTCTATCTAATCTTTGGAAAAATATCAACCCCACTATCTATTAGGAACTTCCTGCATTAATCTAGGTTACATACATATTCATATCCACAAGAGAAATGTGTAATATATGTGCTTTTATTTTTTTGTCTATGTTTTGATGTGAATTCCAAAGAGTAGTTACACAAACCTTTCTAGGACCCCTTTTTCCTAGATAGTTGCTCTTTGATTGCTACTCACTAAGGAAAACATTGATTTATTAGGTTCTTAGTCATTTAGACATGGAATTGTTTACTATTTTTATCTTAGAGAGGAATATATATATATATACCTATTTGAATAAAACCTTCTTTCGACATATTATGACAATGATTAATTTATCATTGAATTATCATTATCTATTTAGCCAGAGAAAATCTCTCATTTACTTGCATTTAAATAAAATAATAAGATGCCCTTATTACTCAATGATTTAAAGGGATGAATTCACATGCATTGTTATTGTAGCTATGTTAGGCTATAAATGTAATAGTTCAATTGTGTTATATTAACACATAAACATGAACCAAAGGAGCCATTGATACTAAACACTGTGAATAGTTTTGATTTTGTGTAAATAGTTTAAAATATTGAATTGAAACAATAAAGAATATTCAAATATAATACTTAACAATTAAATTGAAGTAGTTACTAAATTCTCAAAAAAGGTATCAATGCCCTAAAACATCTTTCAAAGCTTAGATTGAAACATGATTAAAGCTTGCAAAGCATAAACTATTTTACTTTAAAATATATCATTAAGATTAACAAAATGAACAAATTAATGATTAATTTGATTTTCATATTTCAAAAAAATCAATCGAATCACTTAATTTGAAATCTCCATTTTAATTAAACAAAATATTACTTCTAATTGAAACTAATTATAAATTTGGGTTGGTGATATTCTATTTTTTAAGCTTCTAAATTTCAATGCTACAAAAAAGTACATTCTTATATCTCTTTGCTTATTTTGATTTAATATAACCTAGAACATCTCATTCAAAATTAGAAAAGAACTATGATGACATAATTATTAGCCCAACTATATATTCATATTCTTATTTTAAAACTCTAATACCAAAATTTAAATTTAATGAATTTTAATTTCTAAACTTTCTCTCTTTTTTCTTAATATGATATTAAACATATGAATAAAACTGCATCTTCCTTAATTTAAATGTGTCTCACTTTAATACCTAACATCTTGCTTAAGCTAATATCCCAATTTAGCTTTTGCACATTATATTAATCTAGATTTTTTTGAGTAATAATTATAGTTTCTATACACATGGAGATTGCATCCTAAATTCAAAACAAGTCAACGCCTCTAGAATTAAAACAACGTTTGAAGTCTAAGTTTTAAGATATAGTATAAAGTCCAAATTATAAAGTGACATGATTAAAGTTAAAAAATATCCAATTTTTACCATTACAATTGTATAATAAATTATTTTAATAAATTTCATATAGAAACATGATTATTTGTTTAATATCTTGTAATAAAATACTAAAATAAATAATTCTAAAATCTTAAAATATAATATAATAGTACTTATTTTTTAATATTAAAGTGATTAATATAATTGAATTTCAATTTGTTCTTTATAGCTCTTAAATATATTTTAGTTAATTATAATTCTAATCTTTATTTAATTAAAAAATCTATATAGAATTATAACAATAAATTTAATTTTGAACTTTATTTTTTAATTATTATTTCAAAATCATATTATTATAAATATTATATCTTTTACTAATCAAAATACATTTAAAACAATTTAATCATTAAAAAATCAAAATATATCAAACTATTATTTGGAAAAAAGCATCAATTTATAAATTAAATAAATGAAAAACTAATTAAAATAGATATTTATTTTTAAATATAAAGACATCAAAATTTTACAATAAATATTAATATAAAATTATTTTAAAAATAATATTTATTATATTTTAAAAAATTATATATAAAAAATTGTTTTATTTAAAAACTTTCTTAAATATTTTAAACAGCTATTAATAATATGATAAATCTTGAGGTATGATTGAAACATTGATGTAAATAATATTAAATAATATTGTCTTCATGCTATTAAATAATATTGCGTAACCACAAATACCGCTAATAATATTATTACATATTTTGTGTCACATAAATTATTTGAAACACAAATACATACCTAATGCCAAACCCAGTTGCGCGATTGCACAGTTACAGGGAAAATAGCAACATTATTTATAAAGATGTAGAGATACAGAAGCTAATTACGCTTCCAGATCTTGATATTCCTCCACCGCGACTCCATTCTGTGACTCGCATCGTTCTGTGTATAAACACCGCATTTAAAATAATGGCTTCCAGTACCAGGGTTTGCGGCGTCCAAGCTGAGTTTGCCGTCCAAATAGACTTGAATGTGCTTTTTATCAGCATCATGAATAACATTAACGTGAATCCACCGGTCGTACACATTGGCAGGTCCAAAGGCAGTGGACGCAGAGGAGCCATACTGTTTCAAAGCCCCATCGTAAACCCTAATTTGCAGAGCGGCAGAGCCTCCGGTCGCAGAGCCCATCACTTGCATCACCGCTACGCCCGTGCTTCCAGATGGCACATACATATCCCCTTCGAATTGCCACACCCCCGACACATAATCGCCGCCCTGTGACACCAAAAAATTCCAATTTTGGTTACATTTTCTCTCTAATCACCCTTACAAACTAAGAAATTTGGGAATTTATTTCAAATTTCCGTCAAATTTTTCTCACTAATCATACTTACAAACTAATAAATTCGGGAATTTGAAATCTCCATTTCAAATTTCCGTCAAATTTTTCTCACTAATCATACTTACAAACTAAGAAATTTGGGAATATGCATACCTTGGTTCGGAAACGCATTTCAGTGCGGGGCTTAGTATTGCTGGAGGGTGAGTGGGGTTTATCATTGTTGAACACCCACATTGTGTGGACGCCATTGATGAAGGTGTAGCGTTGATCTACACTTTTATCGTATGGTTTTTGAATGTCAAAGGTGAAGTCTTGTGCTGAGAAACCATCAGTGGGATCTGCAACAGAGCCTGCTAATTGCAGTAAAATCAAACTGCTGATAACGATCGAGGCAACACATATGCTCTTATCCATCTCTTTCTGTGTCTTTCCCCATGAGATGCCTCATATATATTTGTTTTTCTGATGTAAGTCATGGGCAATTAGCACACGGCACTTTGACTGGGAGAAATTCGTATTTGTTGATATCAGTCACCGGCAATTTAAGACTTTGAGCATCCAGATAAGGATAAATTGAAAATCGTGTCACAATCTGAACTTTAATTAATTAATTAATACGGTCAAAAGAATTTTTTTTAGATAGAATTTTTTTTTAAATGAATAAAATGTATATTCATTGAGCATATAAGACTTCTAGGTTAAGATGATTTTTATATGAATGAAAATAAGATTGTGGTTGAAAATTTGAAAAGAGTGGGAAGAAATTTGTTATTTCTTGAATACAATTTATAAAAGTCATTTGTACTATTTTAATAGTAATTAAACATTTTATTTATATTAAAAATATTAAATAATTGTCCTTTTTTTTTGTTGTGAAATTAAATAATTTTTTAAAATATTTTTTAATAAAATATAAAATATATATTTAAAATAAAAAATTATAATCTATTTTTAAAATGGGTGCTATTGTATTCTAGCAATAAAAAATATTAGTAGGAAAAAAGACATTTAGAAATTAAAAAAGAAGCTAAATGAATGTAATTATAATATTAAAACATAAAAATTAATCTACTAAAATAATAAATTATGCATTACTAAGAGGATCCTTATTATCAAGCTTAGATATTCAAATCTTCATTAGATAGATCTTGGCTAGTTAGAATTGGCATCTAAACAATGAGTGAATTATCTTCAACAAGTTGCTACACTATAAATTGAACATCCAAAGCCTCATGATGAGTCAAGACCACAAGTGCAATGCACACAAATTTCTCCTTGCCCAAGAGGAGGCCCCCACTTGCATCATTAAGAAGATGCCAAAGAGGGGTGAACAATACAAAGAGATGGAAACCAACCAATGCGATATGTAGGAGGAAGAAAATATTTTCCAACATTAGCCTAAGAATGCTAATGTAAGATACATTTGAGCTCTCCAATTCAACCTCCCTATAGAAACTATGCCAGAGCACTCAAAGGAAAGCTAGGAGGATCCCTTATGATAGGGCAAGTAGACATTGCCCTATTTTCATAAAGAAGCACTTATAAAGGTGTTTCTTCTAATGCCACCTTGTTAGCCTACTTGAATTTACAAAATAACATTGGAAATGATGACTAATGTGGTATATAAAGAGAGGTGTTGATCAACAAAGGCATTAAAAAAAGACTTCAGTTTTTATCTTTCTAAAATAAGAATATGATTGACACACATGAAAAACATACCAAATATAGGTGAACTTAATAAGTAATCAAGGCCAATCTCCCAAGAGCATATTAAGTCAAGAAAAGGCTTAGATTGAAATGGTTTTAAGAAAACACAAATCCCAGCCTAGGTATCCCAATCTCAAGATTAGGCAAAACCAAAGTAGATATAAGAGTCCTTGATACACACAAAAGGGTACTTGATGACTTTGGTGCCATGAAATCATGAAGTTGCAAAGGTGGGTCTACACTTATCTAGAACATACTCACCATCCTCTAAATACTAGTGGGCTATGAAGCATTTGGAAGAAACCTTGTGCAAGGATGCAATTGTGGTGTTATTCCCTTTTTAGGAAGAGAAGACAATGGCCACAAGAGGAGAGCACTTGTATTGTGTCTTAGTCACCATCAAGTTAGATGAATCAATTGAAACATGTTCTTGTTGTGGCATAATAATATAGTTTTCCTTATCCAAATAATTAATAGTGAAAACAAATTTTGAAACTATAAGCTTGCTCATTAATCCCACATTAATAGGAGGGACAAATATTTTAGTGTATTAATCTATTTTTATGATTGACCGCCATGTTCCAACATTCTTCACTCTTCATTGAAGCTACTTTGGCCTAGGGCATAACTAAAGGACAATTTCCAAATTGTATTTAGAAAATATCTCAGCGTTATTTAGATAAATTATTGAATAAGATAAACTAATTATCTTCAATTAAATAAAACAATTGTTCTCCTTTAAAGTCCAAAACATGGAAACTAGAAAGACCAAGGGATCAACCACCTACATGTTGGTGACTTCCAAGATATAGTAACATGACTTCCAAGAAAGCAACTGACTATTCCAAGTAACAAGAATTATCGACGGGGAAAAACAATACCAAGCGGAAGTCAATTTGTCTGCTATTTTAACACAAAATCAATACAACCATTTTTTTTAAAGATCAACTGGAGTCGAAACAATTAAAGGAAGTAAACAAAGTCATAGGTGAATCAGAGCGATTGATCTTAGGGAGCATGAAAAATGATTGCGTTGCATTTTTGGTGTATGAAAAACCAAGATCGACTCCGATTTTGTTACTTATTCCTAAATTTAACAGATTGGGGAACATTTTATTATTTATTTCCTTAGTGATATTAAGTTTCCACAATCCATAATGTTATTGGTAAGTGATTTTTGGATTCGATTGTGTGTGAATTTTTTTGCATCAATTATTTCTTTCCTCTTTACCCTAAGCCAATCATAAATAATGTTGATTGGGCGTTTCAACCTTGTCCTTATGGTAGAAATATTTGTTCGGGTTGGAATCATATTAATTGTGGGCTAAAGAGCCTATAAAACTCCATCCATAACCCATCAATGCCAGGACTTTTTTCTACTACCATGCACTGAAGGGAATCATCAATCTCTTCTATGGATAGCAGGTGGTCAAGGAATTTACTGTATTTTGTGTCAATTTTTTGGGGGATGCAACCTGCTACACAGTCCTCAATGATAAGGTCAATTGAGGGCTTGATTAAGCTCATTCTCAAAGGGAAAGATGAGGACATCATTAATGGTTGGTGATCTATTATCCTCCCCAACACTTATAAAGTCATTGCTAAAGCATTTACATGTAGAATTAAACAAGTGACTCAGGGCATTGTTTGACCTAAACAAACTGGATTTCTAAGAGGGAGATTCATTCTTGACAATTTAGTGCTTGCTTGGGAATTGTTGAATGGGCACAACAAACTACCCATGATGCTCTTATTATTAAACTTGACTTCAATAAAGCCTATGATCACATTCACTGGCCATTCATCATTAATATGTTAAAATGGCCTAGCTTTGGCCCTAAGATATGCAAGCAAGTTAGTATGTTATTTGTGGATGCTAATGCCAAAGTTTTAGTGAATGAAACCCTTTCTCCCCAATTCCCCTTGAAAAAATCCAGTAACCAAGGCTACCCTCTTGCTCCATACTTGCTTATTCTTGCAGGTGATGCTCTTGGTTATCTCTTTCAACATGCTATGTCCACGAAACTTATACATGGTATCTTGCTACCAAGTAATGTGAAAGCCCTCAATTCCCACTTTGTTGATGATAACATGCTTTTCATACAAATTCTACTAAGGAAATGGCACACACATTGGATATTTTGGACCTCTTTTGTACTATCTCTGGTTCTAAATTGAAAATGCATAAAACCGAATTCATTATGACCCACCCTAACCCTCAGCCTCTTTGGATTCCAAGTGAGTGGCATGAAGTTAAACATGGGTCTATTACTAAATACCTTGGGATTCCTTTTGGCATTGGTGCCACTCTCAAAGATGTGTGGAAGTGGTTTATGTGTAAAGTCAAGAAGAAGCTCATGAATTGGACCAACTAATCTCTCTATGGTTGGACGCATCCAAGTGGCAAACAAGTTTTCTCCTGGCCAACCATGTCTACATCTCTTCTTGTTAGCTTCCCTCTAAAAGTTGTTATAACCAATTGATACAGTTGATAAGGAATTTTCTTTGGGATAAATGGTGCAATAAGAAAGGCCTTCCTATGACCTCATGGACACCATGCATCCAACCAAAAGATAAAGGGGGTTTGGGGACCATTGACCCCTATACTCAAGGCATATGCCTTATTTCAAAATGTTTGGTTCGACACCAAGCATCCAATTAGCCACAGTTAGGTGATCTTGGACTTTGGTTAATCTGAAAGGTAAACTTCTCCTTGCCCCCTTTTTAAAAAATCACGGGCCTACCCCATTAAATTCCAATTGGTCAGCTTGGCAGATAACTTCTTCTAGGCTATCTTGGTTTGTTCAAACATTGAGTCATGGTCTAAGCTTTGCCACTTCCTCTATTTGGTGGAATCGCTTAATCCAACAAGAAGGAAAACCTTTTAGTACTATCAAATACTTCAAAGGAAAACACCTTTCTAAGTGTAGACACCTAAATTTGGACACTTAATTTATCCAAATTCATCCCCTTTCGTCTAAGCATCCCCTTATTTGCATTAATTAAGTAATATCACTATTATTTAATTAATATCCTTAATTATGCCAAATCCCTAAGGTATTTAATTAATATATAAATACATTATCTCTTTAATCCTCCTTTTCATCAAATGAATTAAATAAATATGGCATTTATTTAATTCCTCATATGTCACATCCTCCATCATTTTTATCTAATCCCAATCCATCTTATAATCTCATCATTAGAGATGTGCACATGCCTAATCCTTGATTAGGATATGTCACATCCTCCAACTTTTGCAAGTTGGCCTTTAATCTCTCTTAGCCACCTAACCCTCCTCTAATCCTTCATTAACTAGCATAATCAACATCTCAAGGAATTTTTAATTCCTTTTATCCTACCAAGGAATATTAAATTCCTTTTTCTCTTCCCCATGTGATCTTTGACTTGTCACATCAAGTCACATGTGAAATCTAACCCTCTTCTAACATGTCATTAGTAGTCCAACCAGAGAACCACTACCTGGCGATAGTAGTCCCTCCCCAATGACTACCCCTCACCCCCCATATAGTTGTGCACCCCCATAGTTGTATGTTATCCACCCGCCTCCCACGAATAGAATCTACCTCCCTGCAGGGGGGGCCTCGGGTGGGAGGGAATTATAGCTCGGTCGGGTGGGAGGGCCCCCCCACCCGGGTGGGAGGGAATCATAGTGGTTCTGCTCGGTAGGTGGGAGGGCCCCCCCACCCGGGTGGGAGGGAATCATAGTGGTTCTGCTCGGTCGGTCCCGAATAAATAGAACGGTGGGGTGAGAGGGTGGGAAACTAGCCGTTCACCGGCAGGCCGGCTTTCTCAAAATTCTAAAAGTACTTGCACAACCTTAATCACCTAATTAGGTCATCTCTAATCCCCATATCATTTATGGAATGTGTCCTTAATCAACTTCATTAAAAGCTTTCTCTTTTTGAATAAGGCATCTCCATTCCCCATGTGAATTTTTAATTCACATTTAATCTCCCGATGCATTTAAAAGAATTTTAAATTCCTTCTCTCATCCCCATGAGAATATTTGAGAAATTTTTAATTCCCCACATGTCCTTTCAACCACATGGGGACAAGTACCTCCTTTATGACGAGATCTTGTCTCAATCCCAAGGTACTATGTACCCCATCCATGTCATGTACTACCACTCCACCTCATGTCCACTTCACCCTTTTTAAGTCATATCACATGCCACATGTCAAAATGTGAGGGCTTGTGAGTTCTCAACTCACTTTAGCCCTACATCTTGATCTTGGTGGCTCAATCTTGACCGTCCATTTTTCTAGAGATTTCCAAATTTTTTATAAATACCCCCTCTTTTCTCTCATTTTGGGGAGATCGTGCATTGTAGCCAAACTCTTGCAAAAAAATTATAGAATCCATACTTAGTCATTTTTACACTTGCATCCACTTTCATCCATTATCATATCATCATCTAGCTTGCATCTCTTGCCATCTAAGGAGCATACAACACCAAAGGATCGATTTGAGACAAGGTATAAGGTTTCATTTTGTCATCTTTATTTTGTGTTAAATCCAACGAGGCTAATCTTGAGGTGTAGGTTGTTTTTAGTGTTATTTGCATTTTATTGTTTGTTGTTTGTTTTCTAGCACCTAAATTCACCCTATCACACTAAGAAAGGAATTCAGACTTTCCAAGACCTATGGGATCCTACTAGCTTTACTTGGTTGTCTTGGCAACAACTCAAATCATAATTTAACTTGTTCTTTGCTGATACGTATCCACTTCTAAGAATCCAATAGTCGTGACCCATGAACTCTCATGTTTGATGTCCACACCTTGTCATGATAATTTCCTAAAGGACTGGAAATCGCCTAATATGCAGAGCATCCAAAGGTTTCCTCTTAAGATCATCTACAAACAACTCCTGACTTTCTCCTTGGCTCACCACCTCAATTCTAAATGGAGGTGCAACATCAGTAGAGCTCAGTGGAACAAGTTAAGCTTTCAAATCTGGAAATCAAAATTTGATGTTCAGCCTCAATGAAGATCTCGAAAAGTTCTTCATACCAAGTTACTTGTTGGTGATCATCTTTCTTTCATCTTCCCTCCCTTGGTTTGCTCATTTTACACCAGAAAGGAATCCACTAAACATGCTTTTTGGCTTTGTTCTCATGCCCATCAACTATGGTACTCCCTCTTTTCCATTCTTCCAGCTCTCTTTCCTCAAGCTTGGTCTTGGAAAGCAATGCTTCTTAGGCTTTCCTCTCATCACAATATCATTACCCATACATGGGGACAAGTTATCATTTAATATTTCATTTGGAAGTTTTGATGCTTGGCTATGTTCTCTCATACTTTTCTTCCCCTACAAATTGAAACTCAAATGATTTGCGCAAAATTATCCCTCCACATCAACATTCTTCAATCTATCCCATACAATTTAACTTTGATTTTGTTGAAACATTACCCAATATTTGGGATCAAATCAAGAGATTTGAAAATAGGCTACAAAATTTCGAAAGGAATTCACAGAGATG
The DNA here is from genome assembly GCA_007258455.2 of Sequoia sempervirens. NCBI lineage: Eukaryota > Viridiplantae > Streptophyta > Pinopsida > Cupressales > Cupressaceae > Sequoia > Sequoia sempervirens. The sequence continues at coordinate 113,572 of VDFB02277385.1, forward strand.
GGGATTTTCAATTTTCTTTGGAATCTCATTATGCTTGTTGATCTTGAGGATTGTGCTTTTGTGCGTATGACTATGAGTAGGGCTGTTGATGAAGATTTTCAATGCAGTTTGTTGCTACTAGGAGCTAGGTTCACCAAACACAATGCTACCACATATGGTCTCTATTTTTTCCACAATATTGTACTCAATGGGAGGAAGTTTTCAAAAAAAAAATTCATTATCATCAAAGGAAGGCCTGCTCGTGGTTCCTATTAGCCTTTGTTGTTGTTGTATACCCTTGTAAATCATGAGAATTCTTGATCTTCTATTGTTGTATATTTTTTTGATGACTGGTGCAGTTGTGCAACCAGTTGTTGATGTAATTCTACTATGGTTTTTGTTGTTGTTGTGCAACTAACTCTTGATGTTGGAAAGCCAATTAGATTCCTATATTTAACTTTTGCTATGTTTTTTGTTGCTAATATGTGTAACTCTAAACATTTGTAATTGATTCTTATTCCAATAAAAAATTAATTGCCGACAAATTTAAGGTGAATTTTAGGGTTTAATTAGGGTTTCGACGTGCCTGGGTTTGATTTTGACATGATGGGTATACCCAAAATGATAAGGGACATTACAAACATAATGTGATAAATGGATAGTGGGGTTTGGAGACAACAAAATTCTTCGTTTAAGGAGATAAAATTAATAACAAATTATATATTTAGCAAGGTTATGGTGGATTATATTTTTAAGGTTAGCCTTCATAAAATGGAAAAGAAAAGAATTTTATTTTTTAAAAGATTTATTTTGAAAATTACGTTTAAGTTTTAGATATCATTTAAATTTTTATTTTTTTTTAAATCTATTTTAGATTTTCTTTTTGAAAATTATGTTAAGTTTTAGATATCATTTAATTTAAAAACAAATCTTTGTATTTTCAGATGGTATAATTTTTCTTTTTGAAAATGATTGAAAGAACATCTAATGTGTTATTAAAGTCATGAAATATGTTGGATCAAATATACAAGATTGTTTCTTTAATGATGTTATTGTTTGTTTCAATTAATTTAATTCAATAAAGACTTTTCAAAAATACAAAATAAAAGTTACTTGTATAAAATTACAAAATGATATGATTAAAGTCCAAGCTTTAATTTCATTTTAAGATATCCAAATTTCACCATATAATTGTATAATAAATTATTTTAATAAATTTTATATAGAAATGATAATTATTCAATATTTTGTTTCTAAAATACTAAAACAATTTATACAAAATCTTAAAGAAATATTGAATAACATAGTTGAATTTTAATTTATTTCTTATAGTTATTAAATATATTCTAATTAATTAGAATCTTGATATTTATTTAATTAAATATATATAGTTATAATTATAACTCATTCTATATAATAATAAATTTAATCTTGAACTTAATTTATTAATTATTATTTTAAAATCATATTATTATAAATATTATATCTTTTACTAACTAAAATCTATTTAAAACAATTTTACCATTAAAATATCAAAATACATCAAAATATTATTTCAAAAAAATCATATTAAACATTAAAAAACTATTTAAAATATGTATTTATTTTTAAATATAAAAACATCAAAATTGTATGATATATATTAGTATAATATTAATATTTATTATATTTTAAAAATTAAAAAAATTACACATATAAATATATAAAATTTATGTATCTATATAAAAAAGATTTTTAAACTGTTAATAATAAAAAAACAAAAACAAAAATATTGTCTAATAGAAACACTAATTTTATTAGCCGATAGGGTATTATATGTGGGGGAACCCCACCGCGATTTCCTTCAGTCAGACGCCGGAAAAAAGGTCAGGTTCCCCTCTGGGCTGCAAAACGTACCTATCATGTCATATTCGGTTTCTCCTTCGTTGATATGGTTTATTCTTGGCTGTAACGGTTTCTTCTTGGGGTGCCTGGTACATATTGTCCTCCAGACCTTGGCGCCATACATTGTTGTTGAGAGCAAAGGCGTCGCAGAGAAGACAAGGCACATGAACTATTTGACAGAAAGCCTCAAATAAATGTATGGAAAAGAAAAGTGTGATGGCAGAGACAAGGCACGCGAACTATTTGACAGAATGCCTCAAAGAAATGCTTGACAAATGTGGAGGCAAAGACAAGGCACGCAAACTGTTTGACAAAATGCTTCAAAGAAATATTGTCGTGGGGTTTGCAATGATTGCAGGCTATGCACAAAATGGATTTGTTAAATGGGCTTTAGTCACCTACACGCAAATGCAATTGGCAGGTGAAATACCTGACTTAACAACCTTTGCCAACATCCTTACCGCCTGTGCAAAATAAGAGCTGAATAGGGTATGGACTTCAATCAAAGCATGAGGGATAACATTTTTCTTTTGTTTCATGCGTGTGATTTTTGTAAATCGATTAGGCACGCGACTATTTGATAGAATGCATTAAAAGATGTCATCTCAGGAATCATAAGAGTCAAATTCTAAGAAACGTATCTAAGAAGCTAGCCCGAAAAGGAGGCCCAGTGAGAGGCATTCACAACAAAATCAAGAACAGATTGATGAAATCTTTTGATGTATTCACTTATAGTTCTTTAATATATTGTCTATGCAAAAAGCTTCAGGTGTAAAAGCCTAGATTGTTATTGGAAGAGATGGTGACAACTGCAAGAGAAGCGACTATAATCATACAACCAATAGAATAATAGGAAATTTAGCTTAATAAGCATACCTTTAAAATTTTCATTTTGAATCACATAAGTTCCACCCCCAACCAAGTGTTCTCGGCTTATAACATTGGTAAAAGCCAAGATCTTGAAAATCCTCAAATGACATATATATAGATAAATATAGAGAGGGAGAAATAGGGAGTGTGTGTGAGAGTGAGGGAGAGATATTGAGATATAGATAGAGAGGGATATATATATATATATATAGAGGGGGGGAGAGAAATAGAGAGAGAATAGAGAAGTAGAGGTATATAGAAAGAGAGAGTGATAGGGAGGGGGAGAGAGAGAGAGAGATTAGAAAAGATATAGGGGAAAGAGCGAGAGATATGCAGGGAGAGGTAAGGAGATAGAGATGAAGATAGAGGAGAGGTAGGAAAGGAAGATAGAGATAGAGATGAAGATGGATATGGAGAGAGAGGAAGGAGATATGTGGGGGAGACAAAGAGGGGAGATTCATGGAGGAAGAGGGAGAGTGGTAAATAAACTAGACATACATGCACATTAGAGAGAGATGATACATACATACGTATACAGAGTGAGATATACATGCATACAGAGAGACGAACATGACTAGGATTAGGATTCTCAAACTAGGTTAGGGCAAAAATCCCAAGACAAACTTGGAGGGCCTAGTGACTAAAGATAGACTACATTTATCACCAGGGTTGTGTCAAGGATTAAATCAGATTAGGGCTGAAATTCAGATGTGGGCTAGGGTTAGGATTAGTTAGACAAGCCTCAATTAGGATTCAATTAGAGGTCAATTAGGGTTATAACTAGGATTAAAGTTAGGTCAAGATTTAGTTACCTGGTTGGGGTTCTAAAGTAAAGCTTGGGTTTAGCATTAGGGCTAGGGTTCAATTGGGGTTAAGATTCAATATGTTAGGCTTAGAGTTAGGGATCAAGCTTAATTAAGGTTGAATTTTAATAGGATTAGGGTTAGGGTTTTAATATAAATCCTAGGGTTAAAAGGTTTGCATTCAATTAGGGTTAGAGTTAGGAGTTACAAATTAAGATTAGTGTTAGGGTTTGTGTAAGGGTTAGGGTCAGTGTTAGATGATTAATCAGTGTGATGGTTAGGATTTAATTAGGACTAAGATTCAATTAGGGTGGTTAGGGTTCAATTGATGTTCAATTAGGGTAAGGGATCTAGGATAAAGTTTGAGGTAATGCTTAGGATTGGGGTTAGAATTCAATTAGGATTAGGGTTAGGGTTACAATTATGGTAAGGGTTAAGATTCAATTAGGAATTAATTAGGGATACGGTTAGGGTAGGAAAACAGGAGAGAACAAAGGAGCGAAACAAGGATATTGAAGTTGATAGAGATCTAGAAATTCCAAGGGATAGAAAGGAGAGGGATAGAGAGAATGATTGAGAAAGGGAGAAGGAGAAAGATAGAGATAGGGAAGGGAGAGAGAAGGATAAGGATAAACAAAGAGACAAGGACATGGATAGAGAAAGGGAAAAGGATAGAGAAAAGGAGATAGGGACAAGGAAGGGAGAGAGAAGGAAAGGGATAGATTGAGAGACAAGGACGTGGATAGAGAACGGGAGAAGGAAAGAGAAAAGGAGAAAGATAGGGATAAGGAGGTGAGAGATAAAGACAAGGATAAGTTGAGAGATAAGGGCAGGGATAGAGAAAGGGACAAAGAAAGTGAAAAGGAGAAAGATAGAGATAAGGAGGAGCGAGAGAAGGACGGGGATAGAGATAGGGACAAGGGCAGGGACAAAGTAAAGGAGAGGACTAGAGACCGAGATTGAGAGAGAATCTGGCAGAGATAAAGAAAGAGAAAGAAAAGGATAAAGAGAGTAAAGATGGAGGAAAATCTAAACAAAAAGAAACCAGGGGTGGTGATAATGCAAAGGAGAAATCGAAGAAAAAGGAAAGGGACAATGAAGAAAAGATTCAAAGAGACCCAGATGGTCATAACTTGTCAACAATAGAGCTAGAAGTAAAGATTGGAAAGTAAGTAATAGTTCTTTTCCATTGCATCTTGCTTTAAAGTAGTCTCTGCTACTTCACTTTCTTTCCATTTCATTCAGTCCATGATACTCTGAATCTTCATTGCTATTATTTGATACATGATATATAACTTTGTCTTCCTTAGAACAATGATTTTCATGAGTTCGATGCAATAAGCAATATTCCGGAGTAATGCTTGACATTTCCTTTTGTTTATAATATAATAAAAATAATTATTGTTTTGAGAAACATGTTACAAGTATTTTTAAAAAACATAATGTTTTAGTAATAGCATTTTAATGTTTTGAAGACTAAGGGAGGAAAGAATTAAGCAAAAGTCAGAAGGTGGATCAGAAATTTTATCGTGGGTGAACAAGAGTAGAAAGATCAATGAACATAAAAATGCAGAGAAGGAAAAAGTTGAACGTCTTGCAAGAATATTTGAAAGCAGGTTTGTAACCTCTAGAGGCTTACATTCTCTCTCTACTAATTTAAGGGTTTTCCATTTCATTAATCAAATTGTCCTTGTAAAATTTATTCAAAATTTCTTCTATTGAATGCAAACCCCTTTTTTTGGGTTCTGTGTCTTTAGGATAATGTGGAGGATCAGCCTATCGGCGTAAGTATTGCACCTCATTGGTGCAAGTGCTAATTATTAGATATTTTGTAGTAGTGACGTCAATGATCATGAGTCCAAATCCTCTCAGTTCAAAAAAGAGAGAAGAAAATGCATGATGCCAATCCCAGTTGTGCGATTGCACAGTTACAGGGGAAATAGCAACATTATTTATAAAGATGTAGGTATACAGAAGCTAATTACGCTTCCAGATCTTGATATTCCTCCACCGCGACTCCATTCTGCGACTCGCATTGTTCTGTGCATAAGCAACGCATTTAAAATAATGGTTTCCAGTACCAGGGTTTGCGGCGTCCAAGCTGAGTTTGCCGTCCAAATAGACTTGAATGTGCTTTTTATCAGCATCATGAATAACATTAACATGAATCCACCGGTCATACACATTGGCAGGTCCAAAGGCAGGGAGCGCAGAGGAGCCATGCTGTTTCAAAGCTCCATCGTAAACCCTAATTGCAGAGCGGCAGAGCCTCCAGTCACAGAGCCCATCACTTGCATCGCCAATACGCCCGAGCTTCCAGACGGCACATACATATCCCCTTCGAATTGTCACACCCACGACACATAATCGCCGCCCTGTCAGACCAACAAATTTCAAATTTCCGTCAATTTTTTTCACTAATCACCCTTACAAACTAAGAAATTTGGGAATTTGAAATATCCATTTTAATCTCTATTTCAAATTTCCGTCAAAAATTTCTCACTAATCATACTTACAAACTAAGAAATTTGGAAATTTGCATACCTTGGTTTGGAAACGCATTTCCGTGCGGGGCTTTGTATTGGTGGAGGGTGAGGCGGGTTTATCATTATTGAACACCCACATGGTGTGGACGCCATTGATGAAGGTGTAGCGTTGATCCACACTTTTATCGTATGGTTTTTGAACGCTAAAGGTGAAGTCTTGTGCTGTGAAACTGTCTGTGGGATCTGCAGACAAGCCCAGTAATTGCAGTAAAATCAAACAGCTGATTACGATCGAGGCAACAAATATGCTCTTCTCCATCTCTTTCTCTGTCTTTCTCCATGACATTCCTGACATATATATTTGTTTTCTGATGTAAGTCATGGGCAATTAACGCACGGCACTTTGACTGAGTATTCGATTACTATTAAAACTTTGACTGGCAATTTAAGACTTTGACAGTGTGCATCCTAATAAGGATAAAAGGTTAGGCCGAGAATTTTGGCCACGTATTTCTACATTTCACTATATTTAAACTTTTTAAATAGTGAGCATTATCTAGATGTAATGAGTGCTAAGTGGACCAATCATATCATGTGAGATGGGTTCTTGTGAATCACTATTTATGAAACATTGGTCAATGAGTTTGAGTCAAAAAACTACACAATTGAATCTTGATAGCAATATCAGAATTTGACACGATGTGGAAAATACCTCCTACTTATCAGTTTTTAAATCGTGTTACGTTTTGAGTTTAGTTTAATTTATAAATACAGGCAAATATGTATTTAGAATGTTAGATGGATAGATAATAGAGAGATTTTTTCCTTAAGATAAGAATTTTGTTAGTTTGTTAAAATATATGATTTGAAATTTGAAAAAACACGTTAAATATGGATGATCTTAGTAGATAATCAAGGTCAATCTTCCAAGAGCATAATATATCAAGTAAAAGGTTTAAATTGAAATGGTTTGAAGAAATTATGAATCCAAACTTAAACATTCTAATCTTAAGATTAGAAAATACTAAAACAAATATAAGAGTCCTTGATACCCACAAAAAGGGCACTTGATAACCTGGGTGCCATGTAATCAGGAAGTTGTAGAGGTGGGTCTACTCTTATCTAGAACATACTCGCCATCCTCTAAATACTAGTGGGCTATGAAGCATTTAGAAGAATTTGTGTGCAAGGATGGAAGTGTGGTGTTATTCCCCTCTTGGGAAAAGAAGATAGTGGTCACGAGAGATATCACTTGTACTATGTCTTAGCCACCACCAAGTTGGATGAATCCATTTCCTAAATACTAGTGGGCTATGAAGCATTTGGAAAAGTCATGTGCAAGGATGGAAGTGTGGTGTTATTCCCTTTTTGGGAAAAGAAGATAATGGTCACAAAGGATATTACTTGTACTATGTCTTAGCCACCACCAAGTTGGATGAATCCATTGACACATGTTATTGTTGGGGCATAATCATTTAGTTTTACTTATTGAAATGATTAATAGTGGAAACAAGGTTTGGAACTATAACGATGCTCATTTATCCCACATTAATAGGAGTGATAAATCGTTTAGTGTATTATTCTATTTTTACGATTGGCCACCATGTTCCAACATTCTTCAGTCTTCATTGAAGCTACTTTGGCCTAGGGTGTAACAAGAGGACAATTCCCAATTTTGCATTTAGAAGATTCACACCTAAATCATGGATTAGGGAGATTGATATATGAAACCATCTAAGTGTGACACAAATCACCTATATAGATATCAATAAACTCTTTAAGATATTTAAAAAGATTGAAATTTCATAAAGTATATCCAAGAGGACAATAGAAGGAAGTAGAGGTGCAAAAAAATCCCCCTACACTAATCTATGCAAAGAGGCATGTGTAAGAAACAAACCAATCATACAACTACAAGAAAATAAACACAAAATAAATACACCATGTAACACAATGAACTATCACATAAAACTATAATAGCTCTTAGAGCTAGCCCCACATATGAACATGATTTTTTAATCCAAATGAATTCCTTACAACCATAAGCATTTTTCATGTACTTAACTTGTATAGTGGAGAAAGTGACAAGAACTTATCTTTTACTCATCCAACTACTTGTACCACCAAAAATAGTAAACATATCTATTGGTGGATCTAAATTGCTATCAACATCTCTAACCCAATATAAATTCATAAATCTATAGACCCCTATAACATTACCATGATAACAAATGAGTACTTGGAGACACCCCACAAATATCTAAAGACTCTCTTCACTACACCCAAATATACTTTTTCAAGATTATCCATGAACCATATCAAGACTCCCACTACCTAAGCAATATTTTTTCTACTATGGACCATAGCATACATCTCTTGTGGTCTTGTTGATTATGTTAGTCATTGATGTTTTATGTGTTATATTATATGTTCTTTCATGTTGGATAGTACACATGGGTGATGGTTGTTGCTATACCGTGAAGATTTTCATATTCTTGATTAATCTTATCTAACAGTTGTTGTGAATTCTTGTGATAATCAAATGAGTTCTATTCTTTGTCTACATAAGTATGCAATGATCAAGATGCTCAGTTATTGGTAATATTATTATGCATATTACGTGGATTACATTATGTTAGGTGATTACATACCATGGATGTGAGTATGTGTGATTATGAAAATGATTATTGATGTTCAACGTTACTTATAGTCTTGTATGCATTATAAGTTAAATATAAATTATTGACAAAGTGGTGATATTTTGATTACATATATTATTCACTCAATTGTTGCTTGAATCTGTAACAAGTATCATGCGAGTAAGGAGTGGTAAATTA
>VDFB02277386.1:0-37987 GCA_007258455.2 Sequoia sempervirens
TGGTAATAGACACAAGCCACGTGAACTGCTCTAGGAAATGTCACCTACCCACCAGAACACTTCCACATTTTCTGAAAATGAAACATTAGACAATGTCTTAAATTTTTCCTCTACTCATCTCCCATTCATTGCAACAAAAATCCAACAATATTAAATCGAAAAGTCAAGAAATCTCTGACAAAAATACAAACTGTGAATTAGAAAAAAAAAGAAAAAACTGAAAAAAATCATTTACAAAATCAATACATTGCATGCATAAAAAAACTGTATATATTTCCTGGAGCCATTTCCAAAAAGCTTCAACACAAGACACAATAAATTATACAAAGAAAGTACCAGAATTATCATTTTCTCTAAAGCTTGAAATCTTAACGCGTAAGACTAGAAAACACTATGAAGAGGAAATTGTTGACAAGAAAGACAATTAGTTGTCAATCCAATCACCGTTATTATTAAAGGGTGGGTTTTCTCAAATCTATAAGCTGAGAAGGCTCCATCAAAATTTAAAATTAACTCTATCAAACCATTGGAAAGCAATATTGTCGTAATAGAGTCAATTAAATCCAACAAATGGAGAAACCATGCATGCAAGATCAAGATAAAAATTTAGAAAAAAACTTAACAAAAAGGGAGGAAAACTATTGAATAAATAAAATATTTAAGATAAAATATATGAGACTAAAGCAAATAAGAAACACTTCAATAAATTATTGAATAGAAAATTACATAACAATTTGATTATTTTTGGATGATTACAATGGCAGTGGTGTTGTTATATTTATAGATTCAATGCAATCTCTACAATATCTTAGAAAGACTAAGAGACATCCCAAAAAGGGAAAAATTTGGATGTTTCCACATTTTGGAATATTGGATAAGTGTAATCTTTATCATGAAGCTTTTTTAATGCATTCCACAAATAAACATTATTTCCAACACCCCCCCATAATGTTTATTTGGGGAGGATAATTACAAACTTTACTTAGACAATGTTTTTGTAAATATATGAGCAACTTGATGTTTTGTTCCACAAAAGTTTAACTCCACTTCTTGACTTTCTATCAAATGAAGAACAAAATGATGATGTACTTCTATATGTTTCAATCTAGCATGATATACTTGATTTTTTGCTAACTTGATAGTGCTTTGATTATTGAGCCATAATGCTTCTTGAGATGCCTTTGATGAACCAACATATTCAGCTTTTGTAGATGATAGTGATACTATTGCTTGGTTCTTGCTACTCCGTGAAATTTGTGTTTCTTCTTTTCCTTTAGATGATAGTGATACTGTTGCTTGATTCTTGCTGCTCCATGAAATTGGTGTTTCTTCTTTTCCGTTTGCTTCCTCATATGTACTTGGAGTGTCAACTTGCATAGTTCACTGTCAACACTACAAAACTCACGAATTACAACTCAAGATTTACAAAACCCACAAATTACAGCCCAAGATATAAAAGGGCTTGCTACCATATTGAATAAATAAAATATTTAATATAAAATATATGAGACTAAAGCAAATAAGAAACACTTCAATATATTACTGAATAGAAAATTACATAACAATTTGATGATTTTTGGATGAAAAATCTGGATGTTTCCATCTTTTGGAATATTGGATAAGTGCAATCTTTATTACTGAAGCTTTTCTAATACATTCCACAAATAAACATTATTTCCAACAAAAAAAAATGATAGTTGAGTTCCATTACAACTAAAATTGTTAGAAAATGGAAAAGAAACAATACTAAAAAAATTGCAGTACACACTTATCAGATAAGTAAACCAAAAAAATTATGAAAATCACATTAGCCATAAAACAGTGATAAAAACCACGAGAGGCAGAGAATATATAATATTCTTTATTGTCAAAATTGTGAAATATAAACAAAAAAACTTACAACCCAGATTTACCAACAAATAGTTATAGAACCATTACAACCAACAAATGGTTCCAAAAAAAAATAAAAAAAATAATTTTAATATCCTTGCTAAAATCTGATTTGTGGGAAAGTTTCTCATTTCTAAAATATTTTTTAGTCTATTGAAATCTTTTTCCTTCGAAGTCTTTGTCAAAATGTCAACAAACTTGATCTTTGGACCTATAATAAGAAAGTTTGATTTCTTTATTTTTAACCAGTTCTTGATGAAGTGAAATTTGATTTATATGTGATTTTTTCTTCCATGGAAGACTTGATGTTTGGAAAGTGCAATGGCTAATTGATTATCACATAATATAATTGTTTCTTTCATTTACAGTTGCATCAATGCTCCAAGAATCTTTCGTAACCAAACTATTTGACAACTTGCTGAAGTGGTTACCACATATTTTGTGTTTGCTGAGAACAATGCAACAATGGGTTGCTTATTTGAAGACCATGAAATTACACCTAAATCAAGAATTAAAGCATACTCTAAATTAATTTTTCTATCATATTGGTTTCCTGCTTAATGACTATTTGTATAACTAGTTAACTTCAAAACACCATTCTTTTCATAACAAAATTCATGATTTGTAGTCACTTTTACTTACTTGATTATTCTTTTACTTGCTTGTAGATGAGTATCATGTGGATCATCCATGAAACTGCTTATCAAGCTTACTGCATACATGATATCGGTCTTGTTGTAGTTAAGTACATTAAGCTTCCAACCAAACTTTTATACAAAGTAGAATCTACCTTTCTGCTTTCATCTTTTTTTCTCAACTTCACACCCATGGCAATAGATGTAATTCTTGGTTTGTTACTTTCCATCCTAAACCTTTTCAAAATATCATTTACATACTTTTCTTGTGAAATTAAAATCCCATCACTATTTTTAAGTTACTTCAACACTAAGATAACAGTGCAACAAAGCAATATCAATCATCTCAAATTCACTCTTTATTGTCACTAAAAATTCTGCAAGCATGTTTTCATTATTCCCAATATAAATCAACTTCAATTGGTCCACATGAGTGTACTAGCTCCAATGGCTCTGAAGTTCTTCAAAGTAAAAAAGGGTTCTTTGTGGTGCTCTCCAATAATGCATCCTTCACATTCTTCATTTTGTGTTTGGATAAATGGTAAACATATTACCATGTTCTTTCCATGCAAAAGATTTAGTTCACCAAAATTCATATATCAAAATCTAAGATGCCATAACCACTGTGTATCTTTTACAAGAGCATTGAAACTTAAATGAATATTGTTTCTAATGTTAAAAGAAAACATATTATTAGCAGTCATGGGTATTTTGATTATCAACTTGTTTTTATGATCAACAATAATGCATGCACTATTTTCAAATTTGATTGTGTGGCCTCTTTGCACAAATTGACCTACACTTAACAAGTTATATTTTAAGCCTAGTATATAAAATACATCACCAATATATCTTTTCTCACCTTGTTTTGTTGTGATTAATATCCTTCCTTTCTCCATGATTGGTGTAGTTGTATTATTTCCCATCTTGACTTCTTATTTGATAGACTCATCCAAATTCTAAAATTTTGAAATATCTTTTCATGGCCTATTATATGATTACTCCACCTGCTCTCAACATACCATTTGTCTTCATTTATTTCCTCTTTTAGGATACATGTTAGCAATACATATTCTTCCTCCCCTTCAACTTCATTTTCATATTGGGCTTCTTGTTTACTTTCATCTGCAATCTTTCTTCTACATTCAGATGTAAATTTTTTATACTTTTGACAATAATAACATTGAGTGAATGATTTATCATACCTCTAAAAATCTCTACCTCTTTGCTAAAATGTGCTCTACCTCTGCCTCTTGTTTGAGTGAAACTACAAGTTTCTTCATCACTTCTATTGCTTCTTTGACCTCTGCCTCTTTGTAGAAAATTTCCTCCTCTTCCTCTTGAATTTCTATGTCTTCCTCTTTGTACAAAAGACGCTTCAAATGTTGCTTCTTTTTCTTTCATGGATACATTACTCATAAAAATTTGATCTAATGACTCCTTTCTAAATTTATTTATTCTATGCTAATGTGTGTACAATGAACCCATAAGCTCATCTATAGATAAAGTCATTAGATCTTTACAAAGGAAGAGACAGAGGATAGGAAAACAAAATAGAAACAGAACAAAATAGAAAAGAGCAGGGAATAGGAATGGAGTGCAGAAATTTTAAACACAGAAGTGAGCCAAACAAAAGTTCATATTTCATATATTTTTCAATGCTTACAATATTTTCACCAAAAAGCAAATTACAGAGTTGCTGCTCTTTCTGTTTATACTCAGAAAATAAAACAAATAAATTCCCCTTTTTTTGGCTGTTACTATAGCACTGGCTGCTTCTGGTAACTATTGCTGCAGAAAGATGTATTTCCTCCTCTGCTCTGCACTTCTATTATTTTTCATTCCACTCAACTAATTTCAAAAAAAAAAATGGCTCCATAAAACTAATAACCAAAAACTATGACTTATTCTGGGAGCTAAGAATGAGCCCAACAAAGGAGGGAAAAGTAAAAGCATTTAATTGCATTCAATATTGCCAGCTGGGAAATCTTGTCTAAAAAGATATGCATTTGAATCTTAATTCAAAATCTATCCTACACTTGGAATTTGAAAAATATAGTTTAAATGCGTTTAGCTGAAGAATGAAATCTCACACATGTGAGAGGATTTGCAAAATTTGTGTTGGGAACCAAAATTGAAATTCTACGATGGTGGGAGTTAATGTTGATAGTTGGGATTATTTCCAACACTTCAGAGTCTTCAATTTCTATAACTGCAAGATCATATTTTGGAGGAAAACTTTTTAAAATCTTTTCTACAATTTTTTGGTTTTTTCATAACCTCACCAGTTGACTTCATTTGATTAATTATGAGTAACAAAATCTCCTAAACTTTATCAATCAGACATTTGTAAAATTTCAAAATCTTTTCTAAGTACTTGTAAGCAAATTGTTCTTACTCTTTTTGTACCTTGGAATAATTGTGCAAGGAGATCTCACACTTCTTGTGCCTTTGAAGTGGTTGTAACTCCTAGAAAGAGATCTTCATCAAGACCTTGCACCATGAACAATAATGCTTTCTAATCTTTTTTCTGATTTTTCCACAATAAATATCTCTCATCCTGTGTGAGTGCTACTAATGCTGCTGGATCCGCCGATTCTGAATACCCATTTTGCACAAGATCCCGTGGCTCCTCTGATCTGCAAAAATATTCATTTGAAAACTCCAAAAATCATAACATTTTCCATTAAACTTAGGAATTTGCAACTGTATATTGTTAGCATTAGTTGTCATTTCAAATTGACTCTGATACCATATATTAGAAAATAGGAAAGAAACAATGCCAAAAATTACAGTACACAGTTATCAGATAAACAAACCAAAAAGATTATGAAAAGCACATCAACAATACAATTGTGATAAACACCAGGAGAGGCAGAGAATAGTATATATTCTTTATTGTCAAAATTTTGAAATATAAACCAAAAAAAAACAGTTACAACCGAGCAGTTACCAACAAGCAGTTATAGAACTGTTACAACCAACAAACGGTTCCAAAACAGATTTTTATTCGATTTCAACAAAAATGACTGGGTGACAAATGAAGCTTTCGAGCTTTCATTGTTATTCTAAATATGATTTCTATCTTTCCTTTTTCTTGGGAAATTCTGTTCTGCAGACAGGACATGTATTCTGCATCTGCAACCATGGGCGAATACATTTAGTATGGAATATATGATTATCATGACAAGGCAACTGGTGAACTTGTTCCTCCAATTGAAAATTATCAAGGCAAACTGCACATATGGAGTCTTCACTAACATGGTTGTGTGAGATTTGTTTGGTAGGTAAGTGTTCTGTTGTCTCTCTCTTTGCAGGTACATCCATGATTTCATCCAGCTCTTCATTGATTTCATCCCTGATTTCATCCAACTCTTCATTGACTTCAACACGGAGTCTATTAATGGCACTAGAGAATGCATTCCTGATAATAGGATTATTAAGATTATTTGCAAATGATCCATATGAACCACCCAGAGATGGGTCTTGTTCTTGGAGACGAAGAAAAGCTTCAAGATCCATATGTCGTTGCACAAGTATTTCTTCGATTCGTCACTCCTATTCTAAGGATGATTGTGCTGGAGATGTTGATGAATATGAGATCTTCTTGCTTTATTTATAGTTAGCTTGCATTAACCCTAAAGCTCCAAATATTAACTCCACCAAACTTTTTTTCAATGTAAATGCCACAATTATTTAAAACTACGACCTTATTTTAATTAAATGTTTGGGGATATAAAATTACAAATTTCCTTGGAGAATGCAATGCTCAATGTTTATTATTAAATAATTGATTTTAAATAATGAAAATTATTGGGTAAGAATTTAAATATACATATATTAACAGGCTATTTATATATAATTGCTGTATACGTATATATTAAAAATTAGAGAGGAAAAATATAAAATAGTTTAGTTTTGAAGTAAATTTAGGGGAAATAAAGTAGTGAATCAAGTATTAAGTCTTACATTATTAATGAGTTGGGATTGATAGATGTATTAAAATAATAAATATATTGAAAATAAATGTTTAAATAATAATATTTAATTGGAATTCTTTTGAAGATTAATTTACATAGATGTAAAGTTAATATATGGTGTAGTCCAAAGTTGTAGCTTACCTTAAAAAAAAACGCAGATATAAAGGATTAACTTACTAAATTCTTACGACATATGCGATCTCAAGGAAACATCTATTCAAATGTATGCATTCTTTATTTGTCTCTCTAACTCACTTGTATGATTATGTAACTAACATATATCATGAGGGATATCAAATATTTGATGTATCTAAAATATGTACATGGATCAAAACTTGGTTTGATTTAGAATTATGAAATTATTTTCTCTAATGCCAATACCTATTCCTAAAAAGAAATGGCATCAATATTAATTTTGGAAAGTCTTTTATGTTATGATTTCTCTCCTTTCATCAAAACCCTCTCACTAATTTAATCTTTTTTTTGAAAAGAATTAAAGATAGTGCATAAATATGCAATGATGTTAGTATAATAAGGTAAGCTAGTGATTTAATGTTGATTATTTAATAAAATATGGATGTAGCATAATTTTTTATTGATGATTCTATTGGAAATGATTGGTTGATGATAAATCAATGGATAGACCCTAAACATTAGGAGAAAGTTTAAAAAATGAAACATTTAGTCAATTAACCCTACCATCAACACATTATCACTATTGTTTTAAAAAAGTATATGATTGTGGAGGTCCAGCAATGGAAAAATTATAGTAGAACATATTATGTGTAGTGTAGATAAATGTACTCCTTACATTTTCACACTATGTTTGTATCCCCTTAATTAATTGGACTTAGTTAAGTTTCTAATTGCTTAAATTATGCATTCTTAAGGCTTATTATTCTCGTTTTTCGTAAGGAAAACTTATATTAAACAAATGCCTACATTAATTTAAACATCTAGGAAATTGTGTCATGAATTTAAATGTCCCAAAACCTAATCACCCAAGGGTGAATGGGTCCTCCTTAAGTGCTAATACCCAATTTAAAATATGTTTTTTTTAGCATTTTAATATTTCAAATGTCGGCTTTTGAAATTTATTTTTTAAGAAATTAGATAAACATTTATAAATACATAGTTATTTATCAATTCAAAACATCTAGCTTTAAGGAAAATTTCATATGATATAATATTATTGTCAAGAGCATTTAAGAGAAGATCTATTAGTCATCTACAACAAAAATAAAGATCATATCATCATGTTAAATTTGTGTGTGTTCATATTATGTTTTGGAGCTAACATTGTGATCTAGGTTTCAATAATTCAAGAAAGAATTCAAACATAAAATCAAGTAATCAATCAAGTAAATTCAAGAAATGTCAAGCTCCTTAGAGAGATGTGTTAAGCTTCAGTACTCTAAGGGTAGCCACTAATGGTTTGTTGAGTTGTGACATAACACTGCTTATTCATCATTTTCTTTTCCATTTTTTCACTATTTTTCATCAAGGTGTAATTACCAAACAAGGGTTTGACCAAGGAAAACCCCTATTCACCCAAAAATAAAAATTTTTATTATTTCTTTATATGTGCAAACTTATAAGGGAAGAATGATTAAACATTCATGAAAGGAGAAATTTTATAAAGTTGTCAAAGTTGTCAACATTTTTTTCAAGACACGAAAACTTGAATTTAGAATTTATTTTTGGATGTTTGACAATGAAACTAGTGGAAAAATATATCTTAAATCCATCTCCAGATGACCACAAAAGTTGTGTAGAAAA
Source organism: Sequoia sempervirens (assembly GCA_007258455.2). Classification (NCBI taxonomy): domain Eukaryota; kingdom Viridiplantae; phylum Streptophyta; class Pinopsida; order Cupressales; family Cupressaceae; genus Sequoia; species Sequoia sempervirens. The sequence continues at coordinate 8,285 of VDFB02277386.1, forward strand.
TCCCTGCAAGGACTCATTCGCCTAATGGCTCAAGTGTCCTTTTACAGTTCTTAGAACAAGCTTTTTTGGGTTAGTAGATATCACCCTATAAGCCCCAAATTTTTCCTGTAAAGTGTCTTTACCATTTCTATTTTCTTAGATTTATGCATTTCAAGTGTTAGCTCATGTAATTACTTTTTTGGAGATTTTTATTAAATCATCTCCCAAAAGTGCATTTCTCTTATTTCAGTCATTTTGTGTCATAAGAAAATGGCATATCCTTCCCAATAGGTTGACTCACCTCAAGCTTGAAAGTCAATTATATCCTTGGGAAATATTTTTCTAATGAAAATAGAGAAGGTGTAAGTGTGTTTAAACTCTCACATACTCACATTCAACCACTTTCCTTTCTATATGTTTCATTCTAGTTAACCCTACATTCTTATACTATAGACTTTCTAAAATTGGCAGACCTCTAAACCATAGATCTAGATTTTGAGTTACATTATTTTGTTTTGTATTTCATTTAGGGTTTCAAAATTGTATTTTTCATCATTTAAATTTACATTTTTAATCAATCAAATTAAAAAAAATCCAAAAATATTGCATAAATCGAACATACATCTTGCATGTTAGTTATATTAATAGTGTTTTTAGTCATTTAGATCAAAATTTCAGTTAAATTTAAATTCAAAAAGTTGTCATTTTGTTCACTTTTCTCATTAATTGCATTTTTATTTAGACATCAAAATCTAGAAAAAAATTCATAGTATTTATAGTTTGTAGCCTAAAGCAAAGAACTTTAAGTATCAACTCAGAAAAATAGATTTTAATTTTTAAAACCCCTAAGAAATGACCCATTCACCCTTGGGTGAATCTATCCTTGTATAGGTGTCCTGACACTATTCTAGGTGCTTTTTTTTCTTTGTTTGCATTCCATTTCTACTGGTAAATCTATGTTGTGAAATTCTAAAAAGTGGTCATTGTATATGCAAGAAAAGTGTCATTTTACTTTATCTAAATGGCAAATTGGGAAAAATTAAGATTGCATTTCATATTTGTAGGACAATTATTACATCATGTTCTCATTGTAAAAACCTATATGAGAGTTCTACAAAGGAGAAGATTATATCAGAGTTCTTGAGTCATGAATCCACATTTTTTTGAAATTAGATAAACACCTATAAATATAGTTATTTTATCAATTCAAAACATCTAGCATTAAGAAAACATTCATATGACCAAATATTATTTTCAAGAGCATTGAAGAGTAGATTTATGATTCATATACAAAAATCAAGATCATATCATCATTTCATAGTTATGTGTGTTCATATTATGTTTTGGAGATAACATTGTGATGTAGGTTTCAAGTATTCAAGAAAGCGTTCAAGCATCAAATCAAGCAATCAATCAAGCCAATTCAAGCAAGATCAAGATCCTTTGAGATATGTGTTAGAATTTAGTCTTCTAAGGGAAACCACTCACATTTCGTTGAGTTATAACATAGCATTGTTCTTTCATCAAATTATTTCTATTTTTTCATTATTTTATCATCAAGGTTTAATTACTAAACTAAGGTTTGACCAAGGAAAACCCCTATTCACCAAAAAATTTTAAAAAAAACTTCTCTTTGTCTATGCAAATTTATACATGAAGAAGAATTGAAGATTGATCAAAGGAGCAATTTTGTAAAGTTGTCAAAGTTTTCAACATTATTGTTAAGACATTGAAACTCAGATTCATAATTTAATTTCGGCTATCTGATAATGAAACTAGTGGAAAACAACATCTCGTATCCATCTCTATAGGACCTCAAAATTTGTGCTGAAAAAACCTATAAGGACTAATTTTCCCAGTACAAGGACTCATTTTCCCAGTGTCCCAAGTGTCCTACAATTCTCAGAACAAGCTTTTCTAGGTTTGTAGATATCACCCTATAACCCCCAAATATTCCTACAAACTATCTTTGCCACTTCTATTATCCAAGATCTATGCATTTAAAGTGTTAGGTCATGTAGTTTACTTTGTTATAGATTTTTAAATCATCTCACAAAATTGTAGTTCAATAATTTCAATCATTTTCTATAATATGAAAATAGTAAATCATTCCCAATAGGGTTGACTCACCTCAATATTAAAATTCAATTCTATCCTTGGGAGATCTATTTTTCTAATGAAAATAGAGAAGGTGTAAGTGTTTTTAAACCCTCACATACTCATATCCAACCACTTACCCTTCTCTATGTTTCATTATGACAAAATAAAGAAATCTCCATCTCCATTTGTTAATAAAATTTGAGAATTTCATGTCCTCTTTTTCTTCTTGTTCCCTATTTTAGCCATTATTGATTACCAAATCAATGATCCCTTCTATTGTGACATAGTGAAATTCTATGAATTATATTTTGTAGTTTACCTTTGTTAAGCCCTTCAAATTTACCTTAACATCTAGATTTTATGTCTGGAAATTTATGTTTGATTCCTTATTTATTATCTCCTTGGAGAAATTTTGGTTCTAGGTTGCATTTGGTATCTCCTATATAAAAAAAAAATCTTTATGCCCCCACAATCTAATACGTGTTATATTTTTCAAGCATGGGATTAAGTTTAAATTTTATAATCTATGTATATTGAAAACTATAAGGTGTACCTTGCACCCTAAATCCTACATTTGTTGTTTAGTAAACCTACCTTGACATGCAATTGGAAAACTTACTCCACACCCTCACATAGAACAAGCTTCTATTATGCTTGGGTCATATAGTTTATTTACATATTGCAAGCTATAACGTGCATTTGTACCATGTACACAATTATCATTCTCTCTTGTATTTATTGACTTGCTTTCCATCCCTACTAGCCTAGAATACAATATGATCTAATGTATGGTGTGTGATTTCACTTCAATAGATATTAAAAAGTGTAACATAACTTTGTGACTTACACCCAACCTAAATTTTCCTACAAAATTTCCATTCCCATTTGCACTTTATCCCCCAGGTTGTAATTTCCAACCTCCTCTTAGACCCTAAAATTTACCTCAAGGTATACTTTTAAAGCTCTTTTGTATGTTGTTTAAGTTACTCGTATAATTTTGGTCCTTAAAACCCCACATGACTCATCTAGATCAACATTGTCATCACTTGTCATTGCATTTTCCATATTATAGTTTCTCTCTAGTTCTTGAACTCCTCTCCCTTATATGGATTTTTTATCCCTTCATGCATTTTTTAATGTGTGTATCTACTTACGAATCATGTGTCCATGTGACACTCTTCTATGATGCCATCATCCCTTCTTATAAATTTCAAACTAGAAACTTTTACCCTAAGCCTACAAGCCTACAATAGATTAGTTTTCCAAACCTAAACCTATTCTTTGCAACTTGGAAATATAAATTATTCCCTACCCTTATAAAAAAGCATTCAAAATAAATTTTAAATATACCCATATTCATACTACACTGGAAAATAATTAATGTCCTTACAATGATGCAACTAGGCCCAAGAGACATCTAAAATTCACCAAACTATAGTTGGATTCCTTAAAGCTTCGATATATGTATAAGGGAACATGCTTGATTATGTAATAAACATTGTTTACCTATAAATTTTATTCCATGGACAATGGGTGATTCCACAAAGCTCGTTTATAATTTTTGGGAGATTATTATTTTTGCCAAAATCATATATTTTTAGAAAATATAATGATTTAAGCCTTAAAAAAAATTATTTAAAGCATTCCAATTGAAGAGGGTTTGATCAAACTACCTCAGATCAAACTCCTTAGATAGAACCCCACTAGTTTTAAACCATACCTATAACAGAGTCTCTTTTACATCCATCAAAATGTTGATAAAAAACCACTTTTGATTTACCTTTTGGGGGATTAAAAGAATTCATTTAAAATTTATTTTTTGTAAGTATGTAGTCCTTATTATAAGCATCATTGTGAGGACATTAATTATCAAGCTCTCTATTCTACACATGTGGAAAAATAGAATATTATCAAAAATAAAATTGAAAAATATGAGTGCACTAGATATTGAAGTCCTTGACCCAGTAAAAAAAAAAGTTGAATTTTGATACTAAAAAGTTGAGTTATACAGTCCTCCTATTTTTGAATTATAATTGGTTTGACTTTGAAACTTTATTAAGGGAAATCTATTCAATAAAACACTATGAAACCAATTGGAAGCACTAGATATCATAGTTACAAATCTAAATTAAAAAAAATAAAATTTTATCCTTCATGGAAAAAAGTTGTGTTATATGGTGAGTGTCACTCCTTAAAAATAGGGTTTATTAAAAATAACTAGTTTTTGAAGGAGATGGAAAAATAAGGGCAATCTGATTCCAAAAATTTTCAAAATAAATAAATTAGAATCTATAGACAAATTGTCACAAATCTCTAGTTTGCATCATCTTTAAATTTCTCATGGTTTAGCCACTATAGGTGATCAAAAGTGAAGATTTAGTTAGAAAAAATTAGTTCAGTGTCAAGTTTGGCCAAAAATTGTAAACAAGTATTGTGGGATCACCCCAACAAATATTTTATAGGTCTACAACAAGATTAATAGGATTTTTTTATAAAAAAATTATAATTGAAATTGTGACTAAAGGTAACTCAGAAAATTATTGATGGATAAATTGGCATAGCCAACTCAAGTGGAATGGAGAACACTCTGTTATAAACCAAGATCTGACATGCAAACCTGAAAATACTTTCCACAAGAGAAAACTAGAAAAACAAGAGTAGTTTGCATGAAGATGTGCAAATGAATAATATTCAAGAATTGAGTAAATATAAGAGATGAATTTCTTTATAAAAGAAATGTGTGCATAACCCTAAAAGGAAACACTAGTGTGCACACTTACTAATTAATAAATAATTAATTATTAATGTGCCTAAGTTTAGGTTAAGTAAAACTAAAGTGATAAGTGACTTGATTAATTAACCAATATTATTAAATTAGTTAAGTGAAATAACTTATTACTCTAACACCCCCCTTAAGATGAACTTAGGAAGTATCTAAAACACTAAGGAAAAGATGCATGAAAGCAAAGATGGGTCCCGTAAACAAGGCCTGATCAGGTACGGTCCATGTACAAATGCAATGAATGGGACAGAGGAGAAAAACTAGTGAGACAAAACCCACCCTCAATGAGATGACCTGTTGCAAAGAAGCACTAGAAGAACACTGGTGGAGTAACACTAGAATCTTGAATCTGGAAAGCAAGGAAAGATATGTTTGTTTACAAGGAACCATATGAGAGTCATTGAAGGACTAGGGTGAAATCATGATAATGCAACAGCAGACCCGATACCAAGGAACACTAGAAAACTCAAAAACTAGAACAACCCTGGAATCTATGAAGCAACAGTAGATGAATAAATGATGCCCTCCATAAGAGGGAATTATTTGATGAAAGAATCTAGAAGCTTTGTGTATCTTGATGTTGGTACCAAACTATGACTACAATTGATCCATAGGAGCAAGTACCATGAAGATTCTGGAACATTAACCATAAACTAAATGGCCATCAAACTAAGATGTGACCCAATGTGAATTTGATGTGATTCAAGATCATTAACCATAGACTCTCAATCTAATATGTGAACCTATGTGAACCAAAATGTGTCAAGCTATGAGCAAGATGTGGCCAAAAGAAACTACATAATCCAAATACAACTCATGCGAGTTGTCATCAATATGAAGATGAGATCAAAATGCATGTAATGCAACTACACTCTAATCAAATTATTATGCAAGAATCCCCCATAATTAAACTTTATAGAAGTTCATTTATTACAATACCCCATGATTGTAAAAGAAGAACATGCAAAACATGCATAAATTAAAGAGAAAATGCAAACCTAGTGCATAGAAATGAAAAAGAGTGCATGCACAAACTAATGTTCACATCTACCTTCATGATTAAAATTGACCTTAGATCTATGTAGAGGACTGAATCATCTTTCTAACACCTATTCGTTTTCAAAAAATAGAGACCGTATGCAAAAGATATGCCCCTAGAAGCGTGAAAATGATTATCTAACTTTGACTGGAAAAAACACATCATAATAGAAAAACCAGAAAAAAAATATGTACCACTAGATCGGCCTTGGAACTAGCTTTTTGACAATATTTTTTTTTTGAAAATCTATGTTTGGACGCAAAATTTATTGCCAAAATACCAAAAACTACTCCAAAAAGGTTTGGAGGAAAACGTCGTGGTTAGACTAGCTGCTAGCATTAACCATTACCATTAACCGCTAGCAGTTATTGACGGCAACACCCATTAACTCTATTTTTTTTAAAAAAATTCTTGGATTGTGTGCCATACCAATCCTTACGACCCATAAATGAAAAAAAATTGCCTCCCAAAGTCACTGTGTCTGATTTCACTAATTTGATAGTTGATTTTGGGGTTTTTGGGTGCTTTGAACATGATGGTGAGGTTTGTTTTGGTTCAAAATGCTCCAAAATGGCAGGTACTCTTTGGATCTAGAAACTCTCATAAACTTCAAACCCTTGTAAATCTGACAAACATAGATGAAAATCAATGAAACAAAAGCCAATCCTGACTTTTTCCAATGCTCTGAATCCAATGGAGATCCCTGATATGATCCAAAACACTTCATAAATAAGCTCAAGGAATGAATCCCTTGAGGAACCCCAAACATGCTCTGCAATGAATTTCTCCAAAAAACTGAGAAGGGGCTACAAATCAAGGCTTTGATACCATGTTATAAACCAAGATCTGACATGCAAACTAGAAAATACCTTCCACAAGAGAAAAATAGAAAAATCAAGAGTAATTTTCATGAAGATGTGCAAATGAATAATATTCAAGAATTGAGTAAATACAAGAGATGAATTGCTTTATAAAAACAATGTATGCATAACCCTAAAAGGAAACCCTAGTGTGCACACTTAATAATTAATAAATAATTAATTATTAATGTGCCTAAGTTTAGCTTAAGTAAAACTAAAGTGATAATTGACTTAATTAATTAACCAATATGATTAAATTAATTAAGTGAAATAACTTATTACTCTAACACAATCTACTTCTCTTGAAAATATAATTAATAAATTGAATCCAAGGTTTCTTTGTGCTAGGTCTTAAAGATATTGGAGTAGTTAATGGTCTATTTGATTTGTTTAACAAGGGGTGTGGACATAAAATCTACAAATGGTTAGAAATATTAACATAATAATATCATGTTAGTCAACCTAAAACACATTAGATTAAACATCCCTATGAGATACTTAACCATGATAAAATATGCAAAACTAACTAGAACAAGAATAGCTAATTGCAACCATATAAAATATGATCAAAAATTTATCCCATATTGGATTGGTCTTATTGTAGAAAATAGCCCTTTCCCAATCCTTTCTTAAGCTTGATGTTAAGATGCTATGAAGATTATGATAAGATGGGAAAGATTAGCTCTCAATTGAAGAGAGTAACCTTGCATGAGATTGTGGATGAGATTGTGGAGTTGTGGAGGATTTTCTTGTAGAATGATGCCTCCATTTTTAGATAATCAAATGCTAAGAGTGCCAAACATGGAGGATGTGGGACTAAAGATTTGGCCAATAGGAAGAGGCCACTTGTCATCATGTGAATGGTTGATGCATGTGCAAGATTTGGGAAATGTGCCCAAGAGGGGGAAATTTAAAATTCAAATTTGAGAGTAAATGCTGAGTGGGGGACATGTAAGAGTTTATTAATTGCTTTGTTGAATGTACATGCCCACTTGGTTTTGAATTCAAACTTGAGGGAATATTCCCCATAAATGCCATGTTGAGTGAAAATGATGATTTAATAAATCAATAAATTGATTTATTTGTGCAAGTGGGATTATCTAGAGGATGTGACATGCATTAGATTAGATTTAATTAGGATTAATTAGATAGGATAATGATTAGGATGTTTTGACCAATTTGAATCAAATATTTGATTTATTTAAATCAGAAAAGGAGAAATATGAATTTTGAGACTTAAATAAATAAAGTCCTGGTTTATTTAATTAAATGGATGATGCAAGATAAAGGTTGAATAATTTATGAGAGATGAAATGTTATTATTTGATTAAACCATTGGATTGACCTGTATGCATATTTTGCGTGTCTACATATTTCCCCTCTTTCAAGCAATGCACTTGTTGCATTGGTTCAAAGAATAAACTTGCCACGATTAAATTTTAAAAAAATTATGATTTTTCGGATGCCCCAGCGGAAGGAAGTACACTGGTACATTGCCCCCTCGAGAGACCGAGCGAAAAGATTGCATTTGAGGGTCGATCTCATGATAAAGAGGTTCAAAATGGATAGTTATGGATGATGATCTAAATGAGATGATTTTAAGATGCTTAGAATAACAAATCTATATTATCCTAAACAACTTAAATGATGATATGATGTGAGATGGATGATATGGATGATGTGATATGCTGTGATTATGCAATGGATGATTTATGGGATGCTTATACTAACGGATCTATATTATGATGATGATGCAAATGTAATGCAGGTGAAATTATCAATGTGTCCTATTATGTATGATATGAATGATATGTGGTATGCTGAATTTTTGTAGATGCATGATGGATGCATGATGGATGCATTGGTGATGATGATGTTAGTGCAGAAATGAGATGATGACAAGAGGATCCCACAAGTCCATGATCTGATGAGACTTTATTAGAGATGATGATGATGATAGATGATGATAAATGATGATGATTTTCTTATCAAGGATTGGGATTTTAAAAGGGCTACCTACCTTATGTTTGATAACAAAAATATGTATGATACACCAAGGTATAAAGAACCAAGATGGCATTGTACCTAGTGCGATGGACTTTGACTCGACAAATAGATAGAGTATTCTTGTTCACACTTGACATATGGAAACCTTGCTAGGGCGTACCTAACAAAGCAATTATTCGCCAAGTTATTTTACAAGAACGTCCAACAAGCACAACAAACAAAAGGATAATGATCATTGCCCCATTCCTATCTCTCTAAATCCTTTGTTCATATATCATCGAGAGGTCCTTGGAATGAGCACAATAAGATAAATCAAAAGAAAAGATCAAGTACGCAAACAAGTGAATGTTCTTCATATCTCTAGCCAAAAGGATTTGTTTTGATAGGATAAGAATCCAAAGTGATATCCAAAATGATGCCCATTGTCGGACAATAATATATCCTAGGACATGCATTGTATAGGATGATGATGGTTTGATAAGTTGATTGATAGGCTATTGATATAAGGTTGATTGACATGTTTGAAAATGATCAAGAGTTTGATTTTGTTTTGAAGGTTTGTTGTTTTGATTTTGATTTTATGATTGAAGCTTGCTTTTGTTTTGTGCTATGATTGTTTCTATTTGTTTTCCAAAGGATGAAGGTGATGATTAGTTTTATGGATGATTGATTATTGAGGTGCAAGAGAGCGAGACAGATGGATTTTTTTCAAATATTTGGATTTTTTGACATTTTGAAATGTTTTGAGGCTATTTTTGTGTTTTTGTTTTTCAAATGTTTTGATTTTTGATTTTTCAAATGTTTGGATTTTCTGTCTTTTTGAATGTTTTTGGTTTTGATGTTTTCAATGTTTTTGGATTTTGATTTTTTTAATGTTTTTGGATTTTGAATGTTTTGGATTTTGATGTCTCGGGGGCTAATCAGAGATGAGCCTTGCCTATGTTTAAGCTCAGAGACAATGTAGTTTGGATGCCATGTTTTGATACTTTTTTTATTTTTTGATTGTTTTTGGATTTTTGGATGTTTTGGATATTTTTGGATTTTCTTATTTTCTGATGTTTTTTTATTTTCGCATGATTTTGAAAATTTAGATATGGATATGTGTGACAATATCAGTTCTCTATTTGAGATTTTTCTAAAAACCAAGCTAAAGTTGATTGATTGAATTGATGGATTGATGATGATGATAACATTGTTGAGGATACACAACAATGCAAGGATTTGATTGACTATGATTGATGACGATAACATTGTTTAGGATGCACAACAATGCAAGGATAGTGTTAAGAAACACAAGGATTAGGATGGATATCCCAAGATGATGGATTGGTTAGATTTGATTGATCAGGATTGATAAAGCTTGGTTTGGAACAAACATTGTTTGAATGATTTGGCATGACGTTTGAAGTGCAACTTAGATGTGACTGATAGTGATTGTTTGGATTGATGTTCAATGAAAGATGTAGCTTGATAAAGAACATGTTCTCGTCAAAATATGCCATGGGCTAGTGATTTGGAATTTGGATCACAAATGCTTTTGACCAATTTGATTTCATGTTTTCCAATGTTTCAATCACCACATAAGTTGGAGGATATAGATCAAGATGTATTCCTGAAGCAAGATGTACATATCTGCCCCCAATGTCTAGCAATGTATGGAATGTTATGGATGGATGCTTGGATAGGTGTATGGATGGATGGATATGGATTATCTTGCGATAAGATAAGGTGTTCGGATAATGAATGCTCATTTGGATAATGAATGCTCTTTTCTTTGATAATGTTCTTCGTAGTTTGATTCAAATATTTCCTTTGATGTTGGTCCCAATTCGGGGATGGGGTGATGGGTGGATGAAGATTCATGACATGGCTGGTTGTAGTTTTGGCATTGATTTCACCATAAGGACTCTTCATGCTCCCTATGTTGATGTTTGCTTGAGACAAAGTTGCCCCTAGTATATTGGTAGTAGTGCCTTCATGATTTGGTTCTACCTATTCCAGGAGCTCTTGTTCAGTAAGCATTCTCTGATAGATAGCCATTGTAGATGACGTTAGTTCAATTTACTGCTCCGCTAACTCTAAATTATATTGTTCTGTCTGACTTGTTTCCTTAAGCGGATAATGTTGGATATCTGCATACATGATGTCCTCGGTTTGAATTTGGGATATATCTAATCCTGGTATTTGATAACTAGTTTGATTGTAGGAGTTAATATCCCCGGTCCTTTTGTTCAAAATTTTTTTTCTCTAGATGAGATAATCTACATGTCCATCCATGAAAGCATCTCATGGGTAGATGGAGGTATGTGATACATGGATATAGTCATGCTTGCATAGATAAGAGAGTGTCCATTAGATTATTGTAGTATCTTGAAGATACAAATTCTTGATCTTGGTGATTTTACGGGTTGCTTTCAACATGCTTTGGATCAAGTTCTTGACATGGATCGAGTTCAAAGGATGGATTTGCTTATAAAAGGTTCTTAGATGTCATCATTAGACATGGTAAGTGGTTCAATATCCTCAAGTTTTGAGTTTAGGGTTTCTTTAGTATATGTAACCATGAGGTCAAAGGGTGTCAACATGTCTTGGAACAGACCATTGCTAGACCTTGGTGAAAGATGTTGATCATGCTTTGGGATAAATTCTTGAGATATGTCCTCTAACTCATAAGGTGATGTAGAGACATTTTCAACATGATCATAGGTGAATGAATTGTGCATTATTTTAATAGGATCAAATAATCCTAATACTCCTTGAAATAGATCACTAAAAAGTGGCTCTTGATGTATGGTGATTTGATCATTGGATGGGGTGAAAACATCTTCAAGGTGCTCATCGATGGAATGATCTTCATCATTGTTTTCAACAATTGTGGTGGAGAGATTGTGAATGTCTTCAACCATAGATTCAAGTGATGTTGACATTTCTTGGATTGGATCATTGTCAGTTGGTGAATTTTGATCATGATTGAAAAGTGACTCTTGACATATGTTGATTTGATCATTGGATGAAGTAGACATAGCTTCAAGGTGCTCGGTAATGGATTGATCTTGATCATTGTCCCCAATAGTTATCATTTTTTGTGTTTGTGCTTGTTTTTTTTGGGTAGATTGAGAGGTTTGGGAAGCTTGAGAGGCTTGTTTCACTTGTTGAGCTCGTGTTGCTTGTTGCGTGGCTAGATATTGTTGGATGGATTTTTGGTAGGCCTAGTAAGCTTTTAGTGTGATGTTACAATATTGATTTATTGCACTTGGTTTTGCTGGTAGTGGTGGTGTATTTGGAATCGTGTTGGATGTAGTGACAAGTGTTTGAGATACACTTGGAGCGATCATGGTAGTGAGGGTTTATGATATGATGGGTGTGAGAGTGGTGGTTGAAGTGATCGAGGTGATAGGAATGGTCAGAATGACCGAGGTGATAGGGCCTTGGGAGACCATGTTTTTATTGGTTGGGATCAATATTGTTGCTTGATTTAATACCATTTGTTGGTGCGATGTCAATGGTATATTCAAAGGATTTGATGTGATGGCTTGATTGGTGTTAGGTGGATTGATTTGGATGGAGTGATTGGTGCTAGGTAAAGGGGGAAGCCCTAAACCAAGGAATGATATAAGTAATGGTGGTGGAGATTTCCCTTGGCGCAATGATTCAACTATTTTGGTAAGTGTAGCAATTTGATCTTGCCAAATTTGTTCTTCATTTGGATCTTGACTCCCTTGATATAGTTGATTTGGCTTTTGTTTAAGTAGATTTGGAGTGTGTACATGTGGTTTTTGAATGGGATCATGGACAAATTGATTTTGGGCATTGTTCTGACTTAGGATGATGTTCAAATTTGGCATGATAGGTTGAAATTGACCATTGTTGATGTTTGGAATATTCAAATGATCTGCAAATGTATTTATCCCAAATTTTGTCATATTCATGTTTCAAACACTTGTACTTGGTACCTTCTCATTTGGCTTGTAGGGATTTGATGGGATGATGTTTGTTTGAAGGCTCATGCTTTGATTGTTCGGTTGAGAGACTTGTAGGTTTGGATTTAGATCTACCATCAAAAAAGGTGTTCCAAACTCTTGATTGGGCATACTCACATTTGTACCATTGAAGTTTGTAGAAGGTAATGATCCCATGTATGGATTGTATAGATATGAGTATTGATAATTGATCAGTGTTGTAAGGCTTTGAAATTTCATTTGATTTGGATTACTCATGATGTATGGATCAAGTTTGTTTTCTATGTTCCTCTTGTGTTTTGACCTTGTTGCAAAAGTAACCTCTAAGGTTCTTAGGACTAATGATGAGATGAAGGATGAAAGGTATGAATGATATGAGTGTTGAATGTTTAGGGACTTTGGATCAATGCTACACTTAGGATTTGATTTTGATTGGTTTGATTTGGATTTGGATAATGAACTTGTAAACACTAAGATGAAAGATGTTATCTTAGGATGAATTTGTTCAAAGGTTTGCTGATTTAATTAGAGGTATGAGAAAGGATGCATTCCCATATTCCTAACTAAACAAGGTGATTTTTATTTTGATGATTTACCCAAGTCTAGAATGATGTTTTTAAAAGCTCTAAAGTTGTTTGGTGGGATGGATTTTGATAAATTTTTGGATGGACGAAGTGTTTGATTGGATCCTAAATGAACCTAGGAAGGACTTGTTTACTAGACCAAGATAGTGAAGAACATGCCTTTCTCTAAGAGTAATTCAAAATCAAAAGACCAATGTTTGCATGAAAACCATATGAATAAAAGATGCCAAGCACATGTGTGGGGTCCAATTGATTCAATCTTTGCTTAATGGATTCTTTTTACCACAAAAACACTCTTGGTTAGATTTAGAATCTAGATGTCTAATGTCTCATATTTCCCCTTATCCCACAAAGTGTATTATGCATAAAACAAGGAAATTTGAGGCAATAGTTACCTAAAGTTGACTTTAGTAGAAGCAAATTGAGATGAAATTCAAATATTTAGATGCCTCTAAGGACACGAATCCCAAGGGAAAGCAATAACATGTGAATTTGTTAAAGGATATTTTCCTCTCCTAAAGGGTTTGCAATTTGGATGATTCGATGAATGTTGGTTTTCCAATGTTTTTTATTAAAGCACTATGTTTTCAAACTGACTCACAAGCAATATAACATCCTAGCTCAATTGGTACATTTTTCTTGGCAGGCTTGCCTCATGCCCTCCATAGTAGAAGAGATGATTTTACATGCAACCAAGGATAAAATATAAAGGTATGTTAAGAATGAAGTCTTAAACTCTATATTTCAACCAAGATCGGACATGGCAAGTAACTTCTTGGAATCTAAGTTCCAATGCACCACTTTGATAAACTCGTTGGATGGACTGGATGGCTACTGCAAACAAGGTTCTTAATGACACAACATCGGGGACATGGAACCTTGCGAGCGTCCAGCAAGCCACTAAAGGATTTAATCAATCCTTCTAGGGGCTCTTATACGTTTTATAGTAGTACCCCATTCTGAAAGACACTGTATGGCTAAGTCCTACATACCATGAGGACTTGACAGCTTAGTCTTATCCATTTGTATACCTGACCAAATGAAAAACTAGTTGGATTTGCCTTCGAGTTCTCCTTTCAGATGTGTCTCTTAGGCAGGCCCCTCTAAAGGTAAACAATAGCAAGCAAGCACATCCATAGTTCGACCGACCTTCATTTAGAAACAAAGGGAGAAGACACGTAATATACCTAACTCACACTCGCAAAGTGTTTTGTTCAATTTTAAACCCAAATCGAAGTGTGTATGGGAAATTATTTACACAACTTAATGTCACAAAAATCTATTTGATTCTCAAGATCATCGTGAGGTGTGAGAAAAGCGCATACATCTTTTGATGATATTACTTTGTGTAAATAATTAGAAAACAATAAAGACACACATTCATTTTATCCTTCAAAGCAATGATTCGATTCATTTTAAACACCAAAGGAAAGTGAAGATTTCCTTGTTCAATTTGTTATTCCCAAACAAAATTTAGTGATTTTGACTAAGTTCTTTTTAAGCCCCTTTGTCACGAAAATCAAAATGTTCCTTTTAAGATCCCAAAAGAGGTGAGTTGATCCGAAACAGAAAACTGAAGTGTAAATTGAAGCTCTTTAAAGCATTTAAGAATGCTTTGTCAACTTCAATTTTGATGTTCAATTTTCGAGCTTGAGCAATTTCGCTTGTGGTTTCTTGATTCCCACACTTAACTCCAATGTCAACTTGCAAATAATACAAAATTATCACAAATAAGAAGTATGATATTTCAAGAAATCAATGATATAATGAATACAATTTCAAACATAATGAATGCATTCATCAAGAATCCATTAAATCATCAAAAGAAAGGTTACTTCATTCCAAGCAATTAATGAGTCAGTGTGAAGTAAAATTGTATCTGATTCAAGTAAAAACTACAAAGAGAAGTTTTTTTTCTTTTTTTTTTTGTCAAAAAATAAAAATAATTTTTTTTGAAATGTTCCACACAAATTTCAACACTTGGTCCCACATTCAAGCCTCATGTTTTTTTGTCCACGTGACTCTCTGATCTTTTCACTTCTCCCACTTGGTGAGTTGGATCCAGCATTGAAGACTGATATAAATCATCCACATAGGAAGATTCATCCCCAACTAGCACGCAACTCCAATGTTAAGTAATGAGATTGCAGTTGTACATGTCTCCACTGCAAGTTGTCTACCACATTCTTGCAACTTGTGCTTTTAGCATTTAAGGAACAAATGCATTTAAAATGCCATCAACTTGTCAGTCACATTAAAAATAATGCAATGATTATAAGCATTAAAGATCTAGACGTCAGCATTTTGAAATCATGAAAATGAAATTAGATTGCTCTTAAAAGCATGAAAAGTATATAAGGAAATAACATAATGAATGTAATGATCAAATTTCTACAAGCAATGAAAGCAACGACCAAATAAACTTTGACAAACAACACCAATAAATGCAAATGTTTTCTTGGCTTATGGTGTTTTGCAATCCTGTGAATATAAAGACTAGCCTCAAGAAAGATTATGCAGATCAAATCAAAAGCGAAGGCCCCAAGAAATATTTATAACTGTTGTATGTGGTTGAAATGTTTTGCAAGTTGGAAATGACAGATCAACAGATAATTTATATGGGAGAGGTCGCCTTTGTAGATGATAGGTTTATATTAGATTACACATTAATAAGAAAAGAACCTACAGATTCTGAGGGCTCCTTGCTTTTCAACACATCTAATAAGCAAATACGCCAAAGGTCAGTGGCTAGCAAATAGTGCCCATCCTCTCAGTGGCTTCTCCAAAAAATATTGCTACTGATGTCATTGCTACTTCTGCTACGTTGCTACTCAAGATGTGCTCAAGATGTGCTTCAGTTATTTGATTGTTCTCATAGTTACCAGCAGGACTTAAGATTCTCAACCTTTGTGAAGATGCATAGGTCTAACATCATCTTACTTCTTCTGCGCACGATGTTGCAATCATTGCAGGCCATGAGACCATGCCTTTTTGTTAATTAGTTCATGTGCCTTTTTTATGCTATCATCGCGGGCCAAAGGGTTGAGGAATTAGATTTTACGCCTACCACTTGGATTAGCTTGAAAGATAAAACAACAATGAAAAAAAAAAATCTATTCACTGGTTTACAAAATGCACAATCTGAAAACTTATGCAGCAAAATGTGAAACTCGAATGTTTAACACTAATAGATCAAGGGTATATCTTAAGTGGAATAGAGAGTTGTTTCTCTATCTCTAATTCACTCTCTTTAGCTAATTATCTTGATTTGGTGTGATTGCATAGAAATACCAAGCTTTAGTCTAGAATGGAACAAATAATCTTTCATCCCAGGATTTACAATCAAACTATAACATGTTTGTGGCAACTGCTCGTCAACTTGCTAAAACATTGGAGGTCCCCTTAGTGAACAATTTTGCGCATATGAAAAGATATGGTCAATTCCTTTAGATATCAAAGGTAGTTAATGGCATGAAGGATCTAATTGACTTTAGCTATGAAAATAGAACTGGGAATATTGATAGCTTGAACAACTTTCCTTGTCCAACATAGAGTTTTGTTGAGCTTCAAAACTAGATAGCACATCAACAAGAAGATAGTGTGTTGGGAACTCTTAGCAGTGAATAGAGTGCAGGTTAGGCTTCTACCATGTAGCCTGCCTCAAGTAATGTTATTAACAATGTAAATAATTCAGTCAACATGTCATTTCATACAAACTCAACAAGCAGCATAGAAAGACCTCCCCACCAAAACTCAAAAAACTCTAGGCTGGGTAGTCTCTTGAACACTGTTACATGTTAGGATATCTTGGTGGAGGTGCTAAAGGTGCTAAAGCGGCTAGAACTATGGGAGGTGCTAAAGCGGCTACAACTATGGGTAGGGCTAGAAATAACCAGGTATCAGGAAAAAATAATTTACCAGTCAATATCTTCACTTACTGTCGCTTGCTTTCCATAATACTTTTGGTAGTGTGGTGTTGCGCAATTCATGCTAAGGACAATAATCATATAGGGAGAGTTAAAAATTAGATCAAAATAAGAATGGTATGAGCTGACCTTTGCTAGTGGAGACCCAATGTTATAATGGCCATGAGAAATGTTACATTCTGATATGCATCTAAATGTAAGGCTTATGAGTAGAAAAGGTATTGTCAAAACATGCACTCATAAGAAAATCAATAGCCCCTAGCAGAAAAGCATTGTCAAATCATAGAGAAAAAAACAAAAAAGTGTTGTCAACATCGTAAACATGCTATGAGCAGAAAACCAGTATTAAACATAAAAACCCAAAACAAAATTAGATTAGAACATGTACAATCAGCATGATGGCTGCCAAAATAAATTACATAAAGCATTCCTAAGTAAAATCTTTGACATATTTTTAGGAATGACCAAGAATGATGACGAGAATATTAATGCATGTAACTTTCCCTCCTTCTAGCGCCATTTTGTGGACATCAAATCTGAAAATGGTTAGAAATATTAACATAATAATATCATGTTAGTCAACCTAAAACACATTAGATTAAACATCCCTATGAGATACTTAACCATGATAAAATATGCAAAACTAACTAGAACAAGAATAGCTAATTGCAAGCATATAAAACATGATCAAAACTTTATCCCATATTGGATTGGTGCTATTGTAGAAAATAGCCCTTTCCCAATCCTTGCTTAAGCTTGATGTTAAGATGCTATGAAGATGATGATAATATGGGAAAGATTAGCTCTCAATTGAAGAGAGTAACCTTGCATGAGATTGTGGATGAAATTATGGAGTTGTGGAGGATTTGCTTAAAGAATGATGCCTCTATTTGTAGATTTTCAAATGCTAAGAGTGCCAAACATGGAGGATGTGGGACTAAAGATTTGGCCAATAGGAAGAGGCCACTTGTCATCAATTGAATGTTTGATGCATGTACAAGATTTGGGAAATGTGCCCAAGGGGGGGAAATTTCAAATTCAAATTTGAGAGTAAATGTTGAGTGGGGGACATGTAAGAGTTTATTAATTGCTTTGTTGGATGTACATGCCCACTTGGTTTTGAATTCAAACTTGAGGGAATATTCCCCATAAATGCCATGTTGACTGAAAATGATGATTTAATAAATCAATAAGATTATCTAGAGGATGTGACATGCATTAGATTAGATTTAATCAGGATTAATTAGCTAGGATGATGATTAGGATGTTTTGACCAATTTGACTCAAATATTTAATTTATTTAAATCAAAAAAGGAGAAATATGAATTTTGAGACTTAATTAAATAAAGTCATGGTTTATTTAATTAAATGGATAATGCAAGATAAAGGTTGAATAATTTATGAGAGATGAAATGTTATTATTTAATTAAACCATTGGATTGACATGTATGCATATTTTGCGTGTCTAGAAGGGGCATGTGTCATTAAAATATCAAGATAGAAAATTCTTACACCCAGAGATAAATCTAATAAAATAGTATATAAGACTTTCTAAATCTAAATGAGATTAGATTAATATAATTTTAATCTAATAAAATGATACACTCAATTAGACTTGATTACGAAAGATCTAATGAAATATAAATAAATTACAATACAATGATTTTTATTTCACTCAATTAAAAATGCTATATATGAATGATTTTAAATAATTTAATAAAATATCTAAGATAAATGCATAAGAAAAGAATATTACATGTAAAAATTTCACATTATAGCCCTAATTTTAAGCACTTTAACAAGATTTCACTAATTTACTTTACTTAAACAGCATAAAACATAGATATATCACCAATAATAGAGAAAAAATTGATGCTTGGTCTCAAAAAATACAAGTTACATTTTTTTCTTAAGATAAACCCAAATATTAAATTATCCATTTTATTAAATGTGCCTAAGGAAACAATATTAGGAAGGGCATAGTGAAAAAGGAGTATTTTATTACATCACTAAAACAATCATGAAATCATGACTCAATATTTCCACCATTTATCTAATAGTATTGGGAATTTGGCTTCAAATTTTTAATTCTTTAAAAACTAAATAGAAATTGGGAGAAAATATGCACTAAACCCTTTCCTTCTTAGAAAGAAGTGTCCTTTCAACTTATTCCACCACTTCCTTCATCTCTAAAATTGTAGTCTATAAGAAACTAAAATTCCTTTTTATTCTCATCACCTCATCAATTATTACCTCTATAATATATTCTGTAATCACTCCACTAAATTCCTTGATGATAGTGGCAAAAATAAGAGCCTAATTATGATTTTACCAAAATTTGCAAGGAAGGGCCTTAATAAAATATAAAATGCTATCCTTAAATACACTTTCAGATGCCTTCCTTACAAAAAACATAATTTTCCAATCCCTTGGAACTTTTAATCTACATTTAATGGCCTCCAGTTTCTTGAGATGTAAATTTTGGTTTTCTTCTTGGAAAGCATATTCATTTTTCAAAATTTTAATTAAATATTTTTCATTCTTTCAAATTATGATAGGTTATCCTCTTGTAATAATATTCTCTTATCAATCTATATATGCACTTCAAACTCAACCATTTCATTGGCTTCATCAATTATATTTTGATAACACTATATGTCCTAAGATTATCCCACTTCATTGGGCCTTCAATGAATCCCTCAATGATATGGTAGCATCTTTTAGCACACTATCAATATATTACCTTGGTGTACCCTTGTGTAATTCCTTTAGGATTATAAGAGAGATGTCTATTTTAATTTACAAGACCCATGAGGTAATTGATTTATGTTGTGAGCTCACCAACTTGAGACTTAATCTCTTCTTTTATTTTCTCATAATTGTTCATCTATTCTAGGATAGTATCTATTGAATTTTGGAGAGAATTTTTCTCTCCCTACAATGTGTGATCACCAAGATTAATGTTTGGTAGCTAGTAATATATTGGTTGCATACTAGCCTCATTTTTATCAATAACTAGACTTACATCTTCTATAATCCTAGCTCCCTAAGCATCCATACTAATGGTGGACATTTTTCTATCTCTATTTTACCTTTTCTAATCCTTGAACATTCCTATCGACTTGTGGTTTAGGAAAAATGGATCTAGGGTCAAAATCACATTCTTCAACCTACACATTTGGAGAGGATGAAAAAATGATCATAAAAGACCACTTGGCTACTATCCTTAAGGAAGAGCCATAATGGTTGATCAAGGTTTTGGTCCCCTTTGTGGGTTTATTATGAGTTGAATTGATTTAAATGGATGTGATGTGTGTTATTTTGTAAATTTAAACTAGGTTAACTATTCAACTACAAACAACTAATATAAATTCATAATAACATAGAACAATCTGACAAAACTAAGAATAGAAAAACAAAGTGAAGAGACAGAGGAACCTGCTATTCAAATCTTAGTTTGTAGTGAGTGCTTAGGGGCATGGGAACCCTAGATTAATAAATTGGGTTTCTAGAATCTTAGAAAATGTATAGTTGAGTTGTAGTTTGTAGGTTCTTTCCTATTGGATTCAACTTTAAATCATTGTCTATTGATGAATAATTTTTCTTTCCCTAGATGAATGAATATACTTGAACACTTGATCTTGATATTGGATCTTCAATCTTCTCTAAATTCACTTTAAATAGGTAACTTTCTATAAAGAGAGGAGAGAAAGGGTTGTATTGTATAGGGGCTTGCCTAATTCAAACCCTATTTTGATGTTTCCACCTCCACAATGTCTATAATGATGTTAAATAAAGAGTCCTTACCCTAGGTTAGAGGCAAACAGATTAAAAAATGATAAATCAAAAGAGTTATAAATTACTATCTAGATATGATTTCTTTGATAGAATGAACACATGATGCACATCTCATGCAATGATAATTATATTATTGATAAAAGATCTTGCAAGTGTTAGTACTTGTAGTGTAGAAAAATGGATCCCTTAATATTTTCATGCTTGTTTGGGCCCTCCTCTTGGATTTTGGTTTAATGTTACCTTGATTTAGTGTTGTAATATGGATAACACATTCACATTAGGTCTTGGGCCCTTGTAAACTAATGGATTTTAATGGTGCCTTGCTAAAGTGTTGTAAAGTGTTGTAGCATATTTTCACACTTTCCTGGGGTTCTATCAAATAATTAAACATAATAAATCTATTTTTAATCAAAATCAACATTAATCTTGCCTTATTTGGAGTGTTGTAAAGTGATGTAACACACTTTCACACTTTTCTAGGGTTGTCATTAATAATTGGGATTTTTTATGCTTTAATTGGCCCTATTTTGAACCCACAAGCCTCATTTATTACATCTTTTTGAGATAATCTCGATAGCAATCAATACCGAATCATTATTCAGGTGTTTCTAGCTTGTGTGGCCCATATTTATGGATCTAGGACTCATTTTCCACCTTGGACGAATGGGTTCCACCTGGATCTTGTGGCCCTATACTAGTTTTCACACATTTCTAAGAACCTTTCATTTTTGGTCCCATACATTATGCCTGAAGGGACACATTTTCCACCTTGGCTGAATGAGTCCCATGTGGTACAAATTCAAATTTAATTCAAATTTTTGGTGGGATTTTATTCTCCTAGATATGATGTTGTCTCATAGTGTTGTAATTTCATGAATTCTTGCATAATTGAGTAAAAATATATTGTTCTTTCACTTATATTCTCACCTACCATTCAAGAGAGTTCACAATAGCATTTGAGCATTCACAAGAGAATTCAAGAGTCTTCAAGGGAAAATTATCAAACATCTTAGATTAGCATTTAAGTGCCAATCATCATGTCAAATATTTAATCTATCATGTTGGTTATTGTGCTAACAATTGTGATGTAGGGTTTACGATTTAAGTAAGTGTTTCAAGCAAGATCAACATCAATCAAGAAAGAGTCAAGAACCACATTCATTGCAACCATTTCAAGCATATCTGGAACAACTTATTGCTAGGGTTTGGTGAGTTGCAACATCGTATTTTTTTCATTTATCATTCTCCATTCATATTTTCTTTCATTTCAAGGTTTAATTACCAACAATGGGTTTGACCAAGGAAAACCCATGTCCACTAGCCTAGCAAAAATTTCCCCTCTCCTTTCTATATGATTTGTAGACTTAGGTTACATATTTCACAAGGAGCAGGATTGGAGAAAAGTTGTCAAATCATTCAAATTTTTCAAAGTTGTCATCAAGACTTGGAGGACATTAGAGAAGACTTACAAGTTGCAAATCAAATATTTAGATCCAAAAATTAGTTAAGAAGGAAAGATCATACAAAGAAGAGTAGGATCAACTTTTGAAGTTGCAAAAAATCTCAATTGGACTGATTCATCACTTCTAGAAAATGAGTCCCAGTTCCAGTACATTTTTTAGGATTTTTTAGATCTGGATACCCTTTTGGTAGATTTTTGTCCTTGTACAATTTCCCAAAAACTAGACTGATTCGCCAAGCTTGGTGAATGAGTCCCAATCAGCCTTCACAATAAATTTTCTAGTGATTCAGACATCCATTCAGTCATTTCTAGTTTCCCATGTGAACACTTCCTATTTTTACTAGTTTTTGTTGCATTTCATTCATCTTCCTAGGTCATTTAGTGTTAGTTTGCATTCAATTAGGGTTTTTCATTTCATATTGCATTTCATTATCTTTTCCAAGTTTCAACTTGGTGGTGAACCCCTCATTAGATCATTTTTAGTCCCTAGAACAACCCTCTTGCAAGATTTATTTCTCCTTTGCAAAGAGATCTCAAGGGTTTGTTCTTGAGTGAAAGTTAGTGAAAGTTGCCCCTCTCTTGGCCCTAAATCCATTAAGGGTGGAGAAAGGAAGCCAATATTCCACCTTTCATTTTGGTGATTCCACATTTAGAATACCTTATTTTTTTATTTGGGGTGCATTTCCTTATTTGAATTAGCATTGCATTAGTATTTACATTGGTTAACTTGCATTTTAGGGTTTAAAATTGTGCTTTAGTGAAAGTTCATTTAGCTTGCATTTTTGCATCCAATTTCATTGAAAATTATTCAATTATGCATTTGCATTTCAGCATAGATCAAAAAACATAAAAAGCATAAAATTCAATTCAAAATTCTAAAAATTAAAAAAAAAGAAACCATCACTGGGACTCATTCGCCACCCTAGGTGAATCAATATCTGCATATTTTGCACTACATTTTTTGGCATTTGCATTTTAGTTTCTAATTTTCTATTTCATGTTATTTCCTTTCAGTTTCAATTTATAGATCTTTTGTTTCATCTAGAATTCATTCCATCTAGCTTACAATAGTTCATTTCATGCATTGCTTAAATTTGAAATTGCAGTCTTACATAATGTTACCTATTTCTACCTTCTAGATTAAAATAGTGCAATAAGTCAAATTTCTTCGGTTTACAAGGCCTCCATGTGAAAATATTTATTGAAAGGGAAAAAGAGATATTAAAAGACCTTCTTTTTGCCAAGTTTTGAAGACATATTTTAAATAAAGTCTCCTTGTTAAATATTATCAATTTTGTTAATGATAATATTAAAGGTCAAAGAATTCAGATCAAAGGAGGTATTATTTCATTCAAAATATTAGAAAATAAATTTAAATTCCTTTTACAAGCCTATTTTTTATGAAATCCACTTGAATATTGGCAAGGGGATAAAATTGAAGTATTGATTTTTCAATTTTAGAGGGAAAGAAGTGAATGTTTCCATGTTCGGTAGAAGGTTTCCTTTATTTTTTGACAAAAGAAAGGAAGAAGACTTGAGTTGTGAAGATAAATGAATTATTACAAATGGAAAGAGCTTGATCTTTAGGTAACATTCATGTTGTGGACAGGTTTGGAGCATCTTATTAAAATAGTCATATCTCCAAACCAAGAACTAAGTTTTCACTATTTTTAGACATAAATTAGAAAACAATTAAAAGAAAAAAACCCATTAAATTTCACAAAAACCCCATTTCTCATTTGGGAGAAAACTTCACCAGTCCAAGAAAGACTTTGAAATGATGCAAATAATGCAAGTTGTAGATTTGAAGAGAATTTAAAGGTTTAATTGTTTGTTTTGAAGGAAGATTTTAGAGATTGATGTTAGAGGTAGGTTTCTAAATGCAAAATGGAAACATTTCAGTCATCGTCATCTACAAAGAAGGGTCCCAAATTGGAAATTTAGTTGTTTCCTTCTATCTTGAAGTTGATTTCAAGGAGTTGGTAGTAGTTAAGGGTAGCAGTCATCTTCAATCAAGCGAGGTGATTGATTGTTCTTTCTAAGATCAATCAAGGATGATTTTAGCATTTTTATTTTCTTTATAAAGGCATTTCTAGGCATTTATTTTCTTCGTTATTTCCTTGTTTTCATGCTTACGACAAAAAATATTGTTTTGATGCTTACGAAAAAAAAAGTGTTTTGTAACTCAATTCTGAGACTTATTGTAACCAATCCTTTTGATTCAATAAAATGATGACAATAGTTCCTTCTCAATTTCTTTTGTCTCATATTACAAATAAACTAGTAGATGATTAGTTGTGATGGGAGTTTCAGTCCTTCTTTTGTCCCTTTTCAAGTAATTTTTGAGAAAGGATACATGTTTAAGTGGAGGTTATATGTTGTGTGTCCATTTTAGTAGATTTTAGTTGTCAAAACTATCTTTCCTTCATGCAATTGGTTGAAATGTGCACCTCAATATGAAATAATTATTTGCTTCATGTTCTGATTTGAGTTGTTTTCAAGTCAGAACCTTGTTGATCCATATTGTGATTTGGTTAAAATAGTTCATTATAAAGATTTTGGTGCATCACCTCCTAAGAATTATATTTCAATTTCAAGCAATCTCTTTGTCCCTTTTCCTTGGATTTTTCTATAGTTTAGATGATCCATCAAAGGGAACACACCCTCTCTAGAGATTCATCCTCATTATAAGCAACCCATAGCTTGAGGATGTTTCCATCTTACACAGGATAGTTGAGTGCATACTCAACTAGGGTGCAATCCTAAGTGATAACACATAGTTTAGAATCTAAAAAATGCATCATGGATATGTGCTCTAGTAAGCTTTGGATGTCATTAGAGTCCTTAGTGGATGTGTCAAGTTGTGATTTTGGAAATGACCCTAATGAAATTGAACTCACTCATGCTCCTTCAACTCCTAATGCATGTCTTCCCCATGATGTTTACATCATTGGAGAAGATGATGACAACATGAATAAGTTTGTAAATGACACTCTTAACAACCTTGAAGCTACCACATCCTTTTATCCATCCATGAAACAACCAAATCACCCTATGATACCACCTCTTTAGATGTTTGGTTACTTACATCCTGAAACAAAAGTTGAGCCTAAGTTCCCTACAATAGGTGAGCCTAGTTCCTCTAAACAAGGAAACACTCAACCATTTTATGATAACAAAGTAACAAACACTCCCATCAATCTAGAAGAAACATATGGAAAAGGGTTCACAATCTTGAGTAAACAAGTATGTGATACAAAAATTTAAGATGAAATCCATCAAATCCTAAAGAAAATACCAACTAATAAAAAAACACAGCCTAGGTTAGGGTATCAAGATCCCTCTCATAACATAAGACCTCCTAGAGAATATCTAAGGCTTCGTAGTGATGGCATGGTGATCTCTGATTCCCATCCTGATATGAATGTTCAACTTCCTAAAGAAAAACCAATCACTCATAACAATGACAAGGATGAGAGGATCACCTTAGGTCCCTCTCCTCTGCATTCAACTCAAGAATTTGGTGAATCTAGCAAATGAAAAATTCCTTACAAATTACAAAAACTAAAGTTTCCCTTCCCGCCACTTGAGAGTGAAAGGAAACTGCAATTTCTTTTTAAAAAATAACTCATATCATTATCACCATTGGAAGATAGACTTGTTCTATATCCTAAAGATGCAAAAGTTCCACATTGCCAATACCACAAAACTCTTGGACATAGTATTGATGAGTGTCATGCATTCAACTTAGTCTTGAAAAAATTTCACTTCGATGGTAATGAATCCCATCCAATGATTCCATAGCATGTCCTTTTCCATCCCTTTTCATCTAATAGTTGTAGAACATTCTATTCTCACTATTACATGACCTTTCCAATCACCTACCTTGGCTCATTCTTGTCTCACACTTACTGGGGGAAAGAAGTTGATAGCCTTGTCTTCGTAATGCATTTTTTGTTATCGCTTGGCTATGTTGTCTACCTTCCACTTGTATAGATTGAGATTGGGAGGTAGATGACTTTCTCATTGGTTGACTCACCTATGCCTTACTAGTCTCTTACACTATTTCTTTTTCTTTTTCTCTTGTGTGATTGCATGTGGATGATGTGATCCCATGTGATGTTATATTTGATGTTCTCTCTCTCTTTGTGACATTCATCTATTTGTACCTTAATTTTGTAAGGAAAGCAGCTATGCAGAAACACCTTCCTAATGCAAAATCCTTAGGAGAGAAGTGTAGAAAGAACCATTCATTTAACAAGTTACATTCATTTGAGCCTCACATTCATAGTTCACACAAGAATAGAAAAATTCATCACACACAAAGATAACACTTGATTTACGTGGGAAAATCCTTATGAGAAAAAAAACCCACACCAAGTAAATCCACTTTGTACTACAGTAAATAGATTACATACAGTCTTACAAACTTCACTCTCATATGTTAACTCACAACAACAAAGCAATCCCTTGTTTGACCTCACTTGACCAATTACAGTTATCCTCACACTATTACAATGCTTTGTAAAAGCATATAATGTAACAATGTCCAACCACTGTTAAGTTTTCATTAACTTCACTATCTTCACCGACAAGCTTCCTTCGTCTTGGGCCACACACACTACCCAACAATTAATTTGGTTACAAAGAATATTACCATATTTTCTCTGTCAACCCCTAAGTTAGATCATGTAGTTAATGCAAATATATCACTTTTGGTCCAATGATTGTTGATTCACAGCAATGATGTAGAGTCAACAAATGAATTTGTGCCACATGTTGACACATCACTTGTCAACCACTTTTGAGTATCATACCATTTGATTTCACTAGATTAACCATCACCATATCAAGGAGACATCATATCATCTACCTCCAATGTAAGCAAGTCCCACTGATGTGTTGATCTTAGATGTCACCAAGTCGAGAGAAACCCAAACTTGAGAACCTCTAGTCGGAGGTTAGGACATTACTAAAACCTATGACAACAATGAGATCACCATATCAGGAGGTTATGAAACACAAGAACCCTATGACATAGGTTCCATAGTTCGAGAATCCAGTGATCCTATGATAAGCTCAATGTCACCAAGTTATGATCTTTTAGAATCGTGCAACTTAGGTTTCAAGGTTCGGGATTTCAGTAATAGTCTAACAATGAAGGCCAACAAAGGGAATAAATACCAAGTCTTGAAGAGAGGTTCAAGCTAGCAAGTTGAGGCATATTTTCCAACATGCTTCCACTTAACAAAGACTTATTAGCTTCCTCTAAACTCAAAGTTATTGAAAGTCATAGGCCCCAAGGCCCATCAAATTGGAAAACCACCTATACTTGTCTATGCTCATAGGCTTTGTGAATGCATTAGAAACATTCTACAGAGTATCCAATTTTTCAAGATTAACCTTTCCATCCTCCACCTTATCACAAATGAAATTATATTGAAAATCAATATGCTTTGTCTTGCCATGGAAAGTGGGATGTTTTTTCCAAACAAATAGCACTTTGACTATCACAACAAATCATAATTTTCCTTGCATTAAACCCAACATCAAAACACAAACATCTAATCCAAATAGCTTCTTTGCACACATGTTTTTCTGCCATATACTCTACCTCAATAGTAGATAAAGTGACCACAACCTGCTGCTTACACATCCAACTCACTGCACTACCAAATAACATGAAGATGTATCCATTTGTGGTTCTTTTGATGTTAATGTCCCCTACCCAATAAGAATCCACATAACCACAAATGCTAAGATATCTTTGTGATCCAACTAAGTTGCCATGATAACACAAAGCATAATCTGAAGTTCCCTTCAAATATCTAAAAGCACTCTTCATAGAATCCCAATGCAGTCTTCCTAGATTAGCCATAAACTGACTAAGTACTCCCACTGCTTGGGTAATGTCTAGCCTTATACAAACCATTGCATACATTAAAATTCCAAAAGAACTTGCATAAGGCACTTTGGTCATGTCCATCTCAGTAGGATATTTTCAACAATCTTCAACAAATAGCTTTGTTCCCTACAACACTAGAACAACTAGCTTCTTGCAAATAGTCATACCAAATGTCTCCAAGATAGTGTTGATATAATTACTTTGACTGAACCAAATCTTTCTGCTTCCTCTATCCCTTTTTATTTTCATCCCTAGAATATACCTTGCTACACCTAGATATTTTATTTCAACCTTTGCCGACAAATGATATTTTAGATTAGAAATCATAGTCTTACTATTTCCTATGAACATGTCATCAACATAAAGGGAAATACTAAGAACTCAATCATTTTTAGTTTCGTAATAATCACAATGATCTGATTTTGATCTCACAAATCCCAATGACAACAAAAAGGTGTCAAACTGTTGGTACCACATTCTAGGAAATTGCTTCATACCATACAGACATTTCTTTAACTTGCACACAAGGATTTCTTTACATTTTTCAATGAAGTGCTCAAGATGGGACATATAAATTTCTTCTTCTAGCTCTCCTTGAAGAAATGTTGTTTTCACATCCATCTACTCGATCTCTAAGTCATACACTGCTACAAGTGACAAAATAAATTTGATAGATGTCAACTTTGCTACAAGAGAAAATATTTCTCCATAATCAATTCCCTCCACCTAGGAATAACCTTTCATGACCAACCTAGATTTATACTTCTCCATACTACCATCCAAAAAAAAAATATTCTTAAATACCCATTTACAGCCAACAGGCTTTCACTCTTTAGGCAGGGGTACCAAATCCCCGGTTTCATTATTTTTCAAAGATGCCATTTCCTCATTCATGGATTCCAACTAGGAATTTGAGTGAGGGTGATCCCACAATACTGGTTTACAATTTTTGGCCAAACTAGACACTGAACTAATTTTTCTAACTCAATCTTCACTTTCAAGCACCCATAGTAGCTAAACCGTGAGGAATTTGAAGATGATACAAACTAGTGATTTCTGAAATTTTGTCTATAGATTCTAAATATATATTTTTTTAAAAAAATGGAATTAGATTGCACTTCTTTTTCCATCTCCTTTGAAAATTAGTTTTTTTCAGTAAACACCATTTTTAAGGAGTTATGCTCACCGTATAACACAACCCTTTTTCCATGAAGGATAAATTTCTATTTTTTTTGAATTTAGATTTGTAACTATGATATCTAGTGCTTCCAATTGGTTTCATAGTATTTTATTGAATATTTA